>JBAMCE010000566.1:1492500-1777500 GCA_037075305.1 Drosophila kanekoi | reverse complement strand
TGTTTGTATTTGTTTTCGGCTTAGCCACAATTTCGCTTTAAAGATAACAACATAAAATGTATGTTAAACATTTCGGAACTAGTAAAAATGTTCATTTGAACAAAAAGTTCTTTAAAGTTTGCACAAAAATCGAGTAAAAATTGAAAGAAATTTACTTTTATGCCTGACTTCCTATCTTTCTCTAATTAATCATAAATCAATTTCTAATTTCTGCTTTCTTTTAAAATTTGCTCTCATTTAACTTCAATTGTATGCTACTTTTCTCGCTGTGTATGTTTATACAAAATTCTTACTTATGACCATAAAAATATTTACATGCCCATATGGCATTTGGTTGTCGTTGTTGTTGCTGTTGTTGTCATTTGCATGTTTTGCCATCGTGTTATTCGCTTTGTGCTTAATGAATAAAATATGTCAGCTGCTTTGCTTTGCGTTTTGTCGTGTTTTTTTTTGTTTTATGCTGTTTCTGCTGCTGCTGTTGACACTTACAAATCTCATCTGGGCAGCTTTGAAGTATGCACTAGTCGGAGCACATCTTTCATTATGCAGAACATCTGGCTTGCTGCCTGCCTGGCGGGCGAGCTGCTTGAGTGTGTTTTCAAGTCTGCGCCGTATTGCAATTTAGCAAAACGTTTGCTTATTCAAGCAGCACGCAAATTGCGGCTCACACTTCATATTTTAATGCAGTAAATTGCATAGGCCACGTGGCCAAGTGTAAATTAAAAGAGAAACGCATTTAACCATGCAACGCGTCCAGCTGCCGGCCATGTCGCAATGTTTAGTGGCCGTTTCCGGTTTGCGCCTGCAGCGTATGCAACACTTTTTGTTACAAATGAATACTTGTTACATGGCTGGCCTTAACAGCTGTTATCTTAACAGCGTATGTTTACAGTTCTGCTGTAATTCGAATGCATTAATTAATACTTGTTACTTGGATGGGCGTAATAGCTGTTAGGTTAACAGCGTATGTTTACAGTTCTGTATTAATTACTTGTTACCTGAATGGGCGTAATAGCTGTTAGCTTAACAGCGTGTGTTTACAGCCCTGTTACAATACGCAGCTTGCTGTTATTCTAATGTTTTTATTAATAATGGAATTAAATGAACCGATTCAAAATTCCCGAGTACTGGCTGCGAGTCCTTAAATACTTCTATAGACATGTTAAATAGCTAATATACAAAAAACTATACATATGCAATTGGCAATATGGGCTGAGCTTAAACTATAAAGTGCGTCGCCTGATGCAACTCACATGCCAAATCATTGGGGTGCAATTACTTAAATATTTTTTGACGTTGCATTGTGCTGAGTTAGTCAGTTTGTTGCTTCACTGTGGCTGTTGCTGCTGTCGTTGTTATTGAAACAAAAGCAAACAAATGGGCAGCGGCATATAAATTTGTGCGGCTGTTGTTGAAGCGGAACAAAAGCAGCCGCTGCCAACAGGAGCAGCAACACCAACAACAGCAACAATAACAATAACAATAACAATAAGAACAAGCAGCAACAATGCCGCTTGACAGGCATTGGACAACGCGTCCGCCTGTTGACCAGAGCCACAGACCGAAACAAAAGGCAACCAGCCTGGACAGGCCCAGGCCAGGCAGGGCCAGATTTTTGTAGAAGGTATTATTATTTGGACACAAAGCGTGCAACGCATAAAAGAAGGCATTTTACATAAATATACCACTGATATATAACTATTTAACAGCCTAGCTGTTAGCAAATAGATAACATTATTTGTATGTTAGATTTGTATGTAGATAACATTATAATGTAGTTCGACTTGGATTAGTTCTTTTGCTGTATCTTAATCGGAGCGGATCGAAGCACCATATCATATAGCTGCTATAGGAATACGCTGACGAATATGGAGTTCCTGCATATCTAAAGAAATTTGGCATATTTATTGGCTTAATAGATACTCCTTATATATGAACCCGATCTCGAACCCAAGCCCGAAGCCTCTTGCACATCTGCCAAGCCCTCAGCAAGAGTATTTAATATTCGGCATTATCTGCACTTATATCTTTATATATATATATATTTTTTTATACATCTTTTTTCTTCTTCTTTTTTGCAGTTTCCCCCCCAGCTGGCAGCTGTTTGTTCCATGTGCGGCCATTTTATTCATTATGTTGTACAACATTTTCATATACATCCAAGTATGGGTCTACGTGGCTAAGTATCGCCCTCTCATGTGTATAGATCCAAAACGCACACACACACACACAGAGAGTGTGTCCTAATGGCAATTTACAAATTTGCTTGCCATTTTGTGCAAAGCAATTGAAATTGTATCTTTTAATTATGGCTCTCAGCTGCTTGGCAATTGCGTCAAGCCAGCAGCCAGCCACATCGATCGCTCACACTCAGAGTGTGTAGGTGTAGGTGTAGGTGTGTGGGTGTGTGTGTCACTTTGGGTGGGCGTGGCAGGCAGGAAGTGAAATGGCTGCAACGTGGCACATTGTTTACACGCTGTCCCATTGAATATTTATACGAATCGCGCAGTTCGCTAAAAATAGCTGACAAAGCGCCAGCCGAGAAAATCAGAGTTGGGCACGTGTCGTGTTCGTGATTAAAATAATGAAAATTCTAAACCACGAGAAAATAATATATGTATAAGATGCCTATTGATATAGAAATATATGTATATATAGGCCAAGTTGCCGAGTTCCATAAAGTGAGAAGCAGAATTAATAGTGCAAGCAGAAGGGAAGCTTGTTATTTTATCGATAACATCTCCCAGTTTCATAAATATCGATAAATATAGATCTAACAGTAATAGGTCAAGTTATCAAGTTTTATAAAGACAGAGGACTTAATATAAATCAAGCAGAGGGAGCTAACCATAGTTTTTCGATAACTCCTATCAATTTCATAGTATCGATAAATATCGATATATGTTAATAAGTCAAGTTATCTAGCATTATAAGGTGAGAAGCACTTTTATTAAGCAAACAGATGGGGAGCCTATTCTTATGTCGATTACTCCTTTAAAGTATCGATACATATCGATATATGTAAATAGGTAAATATCGATACATATCGATATATGTAAAAAGGTCAAGTTTTCTGGTATTTTAAGTGAGATGCAGCATTATGGAGCGATCAGAAGGAAGACCTATTTTTTTTTTTTTGATAACTCCCCCTAGTTTCATAATATCGATAAATATCGATTTTGAAACATAGCTTTTGAGGCATAGCGCGAGTATTTCACTTCTTCACTTCTTGTATGCAATATATAAAAAAGTGTATACATAGTAGAGCCTTGCGCTTTAGTATATTCACAAATGTTGTCTACCATATTGAAGCCCTGAAAATAGCATTAAGATCGGACAATAAGCACCGAAGTTAAGCAAGAGTGCATTTCTTATAAAGTGCTAGAACAGGTTAAGCCCGCTTGTCGTTGAATTTGCCGGATCTAGCCTCAGCCGCCTGGCTGATTGGCTGATGAGCTTGTGGTTAGACGCGTGTCGCTATCGTTAAATTTGAGTTCTTGCCGGAATTGTCATGCAAATTCAATTAAAATATCGTTGATAGACCGCACAACAGATACGCGACTCGGCGGAGCAGAGCCTGTGGCTGACTTCTTTAGTATCTTTTAATTAACTTGCGAGAGCAAAACGTGTGACATGCCGTCAAGCAGGAGATGCGATGCGATGCCAGGCTGCCTGCCTGCAAATCCCATGTAATACCTGTAACCCGGCCTGCACGGCCCGTCGTCTCTCGCACTTCAGCCCTGGGGCTAGAGAGATAGTATGTGCGTCAGGCGTGGCGTATGCGTAATATTTTTTACGACCATCCACGAAAAACATTGCGCCTGGGTTTTTCCTGCGAAATTCATGCGCAAAGCGGAAAAAAAAACCAACAACAATTTTTGTCTGCATGAAAATGCGAAAGTCTGATTCAACTTATGCTTGCCGAGCGCAGGGTGGAGCGAGGGGCGGGTTTGAGGGGCGGATGGGTTGCCGTCTCAGCAATTTTATTGATTAGACACCGAAAAAGGGCGCCCTGCCTTCCGGCACGCCCCGTTGACATTTCCGACCGTCGAGCATTTTGTCAACTGTCAAGTTAGCAGTTTTTTAAAAATTCATGCTAATTGCCCGCTTTGGGTCGATTGCAAGCTGCAATTTTTCTCACAGAAAAACCCCAGTTGGGAACAGGCCAAGTGAACAGAAACAACAAAACGGAATTCAGATAATTAATTGATTGTTTCATACTTGTGCCAAATAAAGTTATACTACGAAAAATATGTTACATTATTTATTTACCAAGCTGCCTGCAATGGGAGACAAAAAGAACATACTTCAAATCGGTTTGAGCTGTTCTCGAGACCCTTTGACTCAAACGCCTGGCAAAGGATACTTTTGTAGATATGTCCATAGATTCCATAGAAACTAAGCATTAACAGACTGTTAGGTGGCAGAGTGTTATTGTGAAGTTAATTTTATAGATATGTATGTAAAGATTCAGCCGGAACTTAACAATACGTTAACAGACTGTTAAATATGTCAAATGAGAGAATAGCCTTAACAGTCTGTTAAGTAACTCTAATGAGAGAAAGATTCAGCAGAAACTAAGCGTAGCCCTAACAGACTGTTAGGAAACTCTAATTAGAGTGCTGTTAACAGCCGAAATGTAAATGTAAGGTTAATTTTATAAACACACCAAGATTCAGCAGCAACCCAAGATAGTGTTAACAGACTGTTAAGCTACACCAATTAGATTGCTGTTAATGGTCAGAAAGTTAAAGTAAGTCCCTTTTATACGCTGAAGGATAACAGGAAATCGGATATAACTTACCGGTTCATCGGGCACAGTCTCCAGCACCTTGGGCTCGCATTTTTCTGGCTTTTTGCTGCCAGCCGTGGAGGCTGTTGCTGTTATTGCTGCTGTTGGCGTTGCGGGCGCTGTTGTTGCCGCTGCTGCTGCTGCAGCTGCAGTTGATGCTGTGTGTTGCGCTGTTGTTGTTGTTGTTGTGGGGCTGCGCTTGCGCAAACGTTCCGCATTGCTAAGCGCGGACACAACGCTGCCCACGGGCGACAACTCCTCAAAATCGAAGCCGTTCGCCTCGCGCAGCTGGAACTCCGGAGCAACACCAAGGCTCAAACTCTCGCGCAGCTGGGCGCGCTTGTAGTAGGCGAGCAGTGCATCGCGCCGACTGCTGCTGCCGCTGCCCGGAGACGCCATCGCAAGCGGCAGCAGCAGCAGCAGCGGCAGCAGTTGATATATTTTGTGGCAAGGTGGATAGCAATTGTTGTTGTTGTTGTTGTTGTGTTTATTGTTGTTGTTGCTATTTTGTGGCTTTGTTCGTTGGTTTTGTTGTTGCTTTTTCAGGTGGTCTCGATCTCTGTGTTGCATGTGGCATTTGTGGCTGAATAGTTGAGTATTCAATTGAGTATTCATTTGTTTTTGGTGGCATCTTTTGTGGCTTTTGCTGCTGCTCTTCTTCTTATTGTTGTTGTTGCTGTTGTTGCTGTTGTTGCTATAATTATTATTTTGAAAGTTGCTTTCATGCATTGAACTTTGAGCTACTTTTGACTTTGTTGCTATGCACAGTTCCATATCACTAAACTTGTTCGCTTTTGTTGTATAAAATTTTGTTGTGTTCCTCTTCTTCTTCTTCTTCTACCACTTCTAGTTGCAGCACTTTGTGGGCGTGGCGTGCAGCGAGGCAGCTTCAATTTGTTATTCCACGTGTGGCACAACGAGCACATCTGCAAATGAGAAAAGTTCTTCAAGTCAAAATATGCATCTGAAATTGCAGCAAAGATAACAAACAGGCGTGCACTAGTCGAAAGTGTCCGACTAGCAGATACCCTTTATGGGAGCAGAAAATTTGTATTTAACACAAATTATTCCTCTGAAAGAAAGTTTTTGGAAAGAGTTTATAGCTTCAGTAGAAGCAGTCGATATTTATCAATATTCTTAGTGCAATAGCCAAACAGGGAAAATAACCGAACAGCATATACTTATGCTTTAGAGAGGGTGCTGGTTCAAACCTCAGAAACGTGCTCTGATATAGTATTGAAATTCGATATTTATCTCTAAAAATCGATATTAAAAGTGAAACAGTTGGAAAAATTATAGAAATATATATTTGTCTTGGGGTTCTTTAACGAGAGGGCGCTGGTTCAAACCACAGAATAGGGTATGTTTATAGCATTAAAACCCTATTTTTTTGCTTAAAGTCTAATATGAACTTGGAAATTGGGGAATAGGGGACATTATCGATGAAAATATACATTTGTTTTGAGTATAATAAAGGAGATTCCTAAATTCTCTAGCTCTCTTAGTCTCTGGAATCATTGCATTTCCACAAACAGAAAGGCAAAACTACTCAGCTCTTCGTCCTGCACAAGAATATACACTCTATGGCGTCAGAGATGTTTGTTGCTTACACAATATTACACACTTTTCTTTCAATTACATTATAAGCAGGATATTCAAGTTACAAACATTCAAATTTAGCCAACTTGCACGAGAAGTAAAAAGTTGTCAGCTTCTCCTCCTCCTCCTCGTACACTTAGCTTATATACTGAGAATAGATTGAAGCCATTTCATAATTAATAAAGCAACGAGCCCAGTCGAGAGTGCCCAAGAGACCGACAAAGTTTTTTGGCCTCCTTTCGAATTACATAATACAATTACCATGGGGAAAAGTGCACATAAAGTGTGAAAATGCAAGGAAAAACTTTAATCAACAATTTTATTTGCTAATAACTTAATGGTCTACGTTTAAACTTGAGCTGTTGTAGTCAAAATGGTTCTCAAGTAGATTTTCAAATTAGTTTCTCATAAAAAACTGCGATATGTACACAGGAAATTTCTTCATACATCCAATTTCTGAAAGACCTCTAACTAAGCTAGATCTCTGTAGGCAGTCCTTTCTTACGAGTTTCTCATTAACAAAGCTCTGGATTCTGGCAATAGTACAATCTTCTGTCCAAAAAGGCTTTGCAATCGAAGCTTTCCTCATTCAAATTTGAACCAGCAACTTTTCTTTAAAAACTGAGATGTCCAATTCCTGAAATCAATACGTAACATCTCTGTTCTCTGAACATGAGCGGGAACAGGAGGAGCAGCTCATTTCCCCAGTCTGACAATAACGCTCTTGATCTCCGTATAGTTTCGAAGCACATACTCGCTGTTCTCGCGTCCATGTCCGGACATTCGAAAGCCACCGAAGGGCGTGTGGGCGCCCAGCTCGTCGTAGGTGTTCACCCAGACGGTGCCGGCGCGCAGGCCATTTGTAATGTAGTTGGCCTTGTCCAGATCCTTGGTGAAGACGCCGGCGGCCAGGCCGTACCTCGAGTCGTTGGACCGCTCGATAACCTCGTCGAGCTCCTTGAAACGCATAATCTGCTGAACTGGTCCGAAGATCTCAGCACGGGCAATGGTCATGTTGTCCTTGACGTCGGCGAACACCGTGGGCTCTATGAAGTAGCCCGGGCCTTCTGCTCGCCTGCCGCCGGTAAGGAGCTCAGCTCCTTCGTCTATGCCCGTGTCGATTAGGTCCAAGATCCTGTACATTTGTTTCTCGCTAATCTGTGGACCCTGTTCGGTCTGCTCGTCGAAGGGATCACCCAATTTGCGTTTCTTGGCGCGCTTCACGCTGCGCTCCACGAACTCGTCGTAGATATCGTCCTGGACGAAGGTGCGCGAGGCGGCACAGCAGCACTGGCCCATGTTGAAAAAGAGTCCAAAGTGGGCCATCTCCACGGCGTTGGACATGTCTGCGTCATTTAGGACAATGAGGGGAGATTTGCCGCCCAGCTCGAGGGTCACACGCTTCAGGTTCGTATCTGCCGCCGTGATCATGATCCCTCTGCCCACCTCCGTGGAGCCCGTAAAGGCGATTTTGTCGACACCGGAATGTTGGGCCAAATAGTCACCAATATCCCCATAGCCGGGCACAATGTTGACAACACCCGGCGGAAAGCCGACTTCCCTCACCAGCTCGGCAACATACAAAGCCGTAAGAGGCGTCTGCTCGGCCGGCTTCAGTACAATCGTGTTGCCCGCGGCCAGGGCGGGTCCGATTTTCCAGGCGAGCATCAGCAGCGGAAAGTTCCACGGAATGATCTGGCCACAGACGCCCACCGGCTCATGCCGTGTGTAGCAAAAGCATTTGCCATCTGCGGGTATCGTCTTGCCTTGGATCTTGTCCGCCCAACCGGCAAAGTAGCGCAGATTCTTGATGGTCAGCGGCAAATCGACATTGATGGTCACGGCGTAGGGCTTGCCCGTGTTCACGGTCTCCAAGCTGGCCAGATAAACCTGGTCCCGCTCGATCAGATCCGCCAACCGGTTGAGCAGACGACCCCTGTCCGAGGCGTTCATGCGACGCCAGACCGAGCCCGCTTTGAATGCCTTCTGCGCCGCAGCCACGGCAAGATCGATGTCCGTCTCGCTGCCTTGTTCAATTACCGCAAACGGTTCCTCCGTTGTTGGGTTAATAGTGCAAAACGCGACCCCCGAACTGCTCTGCTTCCACTTATTGTTAATAAATATGCCACAATGTTTGATTTTCGGCGACTTCTCCGGCTTCGCCGACTTCTCCGGCTTCGCCGACTTCGAGCTAGCAGCCCGTAAGGCCCGCACAACAAGAATTTTACACTCTGCACGCAACAGCGCGTTTGTCCTCAAAAGACGCGACATTTAAAAAAATTTTGAGAAAAAGTTTAGCTCTAAAATTTGTCTACAAATTTTGAATGTCTGGCCTAAAATGTGTTAGAAATTGAATTTGTGTAAAGCATGAAGACTTGCAACAAAAATTGAAAAGTCGACTACTTGGATAGTTTGAGAAAGAACCTGACAAGTTATTGGCTTAAGACAAACGGGTTTTAGTTAATCTTTATTCCAGTATTACACGTCTCAAATTTCAGCTGAATATGGAAAGTAGATTCTGAGCTATGACGCCGAACCACTTACGAACCGGTTCGCTTTTGCTTTGAAACGTTACATTCTAAAACTTTTAACTAAGTGGTTAATTTCTTGAACTTTCCCTAAATTTAAGGCTCGAATATGGTTCACGGTTCACGGCTCGTACCTATACCTGGAACTAAGGTTCGGTTCATTGGAGTCGTTTCCTACAGCTAGGAATCCACGTTTTGCCTCGTTAATATACAAACGTTTTATATTTTAATTGAATAGTTGCCAGATTTGGTACTTTCTTAAAGTTCCATCCAAGGCTGCAAGCCGGAAATATTTCCGGTTCACGGTTCGTACCATAGACTCGAACTAAGGTTCGGTTTTAGACCTAGTCTTCCACACCTGATAACCTAAGTTTTATACATTTCAGCTGAAAGTAGTTAGCAGATTCTGAGTTGTTGGCTCTGAACCACTTACGAACCGGTTCGCATAAGTTCTTAGACTGAACCCAAGGTCTAGGAATCGAACTCGGATTTCATATTAATCATATCTGTGCTCCCCGAACTTGGATGTATGCATATATGTATATCTGCCTAGATAGATGTGTGTGCTTAATTACCTATGGATCGCTGTCAACGCCGACATTTTTACATGCAATTAACTTTAACTGCATTTATCGTTAAAATTATGCTGATTGCCGTTTCATGTGCAGTTGCCATTCGAGTGCAGAATAAAATGTCAGAAGTGCCACCCAATTGAACCAATAGACGCCCACCCACACACACACACACTCACACACAGTCACACTCATACACACACTCACACACACACAGTCATACTCACACTCACACACACACCCTGACAGTTGCAATTACGTCAATTGCATTTTTATATGAACGCAAATTGGAATTTAATTGAAAGAGCGACAGCCATGAAAGCAGCGATAGACAAAGTTAAGCCTCGAATGGTATTCCGTGTGCTACACTACACTATAGGCATTTATTGCTCTATGTATATAGATTTAAGTTAATATTAGAGGCTTTTGGTGAATTTAAGAGTATCTAGAACTTAACACTTTACAAGTTTGGGCACAGCAAGAAGCAAGCTTGGGGATCGAGCATTCGTCAAGGCAGATAATCAGGAAAAAAGCGAGATATCTTTTGTATATACTCCAATGCTTCTTCATTTGTCTCACATCCCATTATGTATATCGAAGTTCAGTTCTTGCCTTTAAAGTAAATTGCAGTTAACTAGATTCCATTCATTTACAATCTAGTTGGGAATCAGTTTGGTAACTGCCAGTTGAGATGGCATAAAGTACTCTCCGCTTAATTACCACGATTGTTCATATGGCCATTAACAGTTGGCTGTTGGCTGTTGGCCTTGGGGACTGCCACGCCCCCAAGTGTCAGGGGGGCAAATGTTAAAAAATCAACCAACAGCAAAGGACAAACGAATGCAAATGAAATGCGCGCAGAATGTAACGATTCCCGCAGGACGCAGGACCTCAGCGCGCAAAGGCAGGCCATTCCCTGCCCCTCTATGGGGGTGGGGGGCGTGGCATGTGCCTCAAAGCGCTTTTCAAGTGCCGCCCAGTTGCAGGCCATAATTTCTGCATTTGCCGCAGAGACTAAATAGTTGCGTATGCAAATCGAGATCCTTTTTGTTAAATCAAATTTAATTGAAATTGTTTTAAAACGGATTTATGAATAATTTTCATTGGATTTACATTAAAAAGCATTGCAAATTGCCGCGTGTCTCAAATAGGGCGTTCAGCAAATTGACGCTAATTGAAATTAATTATACCCTATACCCATTGCAAGTGGCTGTAAAGCGGGTCGCTTGGTTTTGTGCCCAATTATGCGACGCTATAAAAGTTGTTTATTTTCTAGAGCAGCACGAGGAGCTAAGCTTAATCCCAACTGCATTTTAGTCGCACGCATTAAAAGGGCTGAAAAGGTTTTACTCTTTTTGAAAAATCGATAAATATCGATTTCCATTCGTTTTTGAGGCATATTGTAAAGGTTATTCGAGCCGAAAGCTTGGAAGTATTTAATATATATACATATATATCCTAGCAAGCTCCGAACCTAGTTTATATATAACCGATAACTCATGACATTTAACTAAAATCGATTAATATCGATTCCTTACACATGTTCTTATATTATGTAAGAGCTGTAGGAACTTAGTTTTTGAGCAGTTCAGAGATATTTCGTGCTAAGGTCTTCAATGTTTACAATCTTGTATGAATATCCTTTTAATCCTTTTAATTTATCGATAACATGTATCGACTTCTTGAAATCGATTAATATAGATACTTAGCCTAGGTTTATTTATAAATTCGGAGAGTTCTCTTGGCTCGACGCTGGCTTACAGGTTATCTGCTGGTCGAGCAGCTGTTGCTTTGTTTTGTTGTTTTTTCTTTAATATATTGCCGCAAATATTGGGCCCATTTCCGTTGGCACATGCGCCATAAACAAGTCGCCGATTACGTGATTTGGCCAGATGCCAGTAGCCAGATATGAGGGCCCAAAACGAGTGCAGCAGCTTAGCCAGCTGTTGCCGCTTGCCGCTTGCCGCTTGCTGCTCGCTAGTTGTTGGCCGTTTTCTGCCTGGCTGCGTTGCGCCTGGCCGCACCTGGCCTCACCTTGACACTCGCTCAACTGCAGCTAATGCGGCTGCTGGGCTCAGTGCGAGCTCTGTGAAGAGCTTGTTCTCGCTTCATGTGAATGTGTGTGTGCATGTGTGTGTGTGTGTGTATGTGTGTGTTTGTGTGTGTGTGTGTTTCTGTTTATTGGTTTTACAAATTCGCACACACACAGACACGTACAGGCACACAGTTTCCAATTAACAGAGCCGTGCGAAATTTCTGTAGCATACTTTTATGCGCTTCCCAATTGAAACCACATTGTTATTGCCTTGTGCGTGTGTGTGTGTGTGCTTGTGTGTGCGTGTCTCCTGGCACTGACTGCCCTTGTTGCCGCCCACTTATAATTGCAACTTTTGTGGCCAGTGGCTGGGAGTAAATCACAAATCGTTTGCAGCTGCACCAAAACCTGCAATTTGCATCATTTTGTTGTGTGCAACATTTGTGAATGCACCTGCTGGAATTATGCTCCATGTTGCAATTAACCGCAAACTAGTTTGCAGTGAAAGGATTGGGAAATAATTGAATCGAAATATATCAAATCAAAGCATCTTGCAGGACATTGATTTGAAAGCTAGCTCAACATTGCAGAAGTACAAGCTGGAAAGGACATCAGTAAAGGATGGTCTATTTTCGGCATGCCAACAAATGCCGTTGTGCATGGCTTGTGATATTGTGGTTATGTGTGGAGCATTGCAGAGCTCGAAATTGCAGAGCATGGGGAAATCTTATGCATATGTCTACGATATCCATATCAGATAGAACTAATAAGTTTAAGATTTTAAAGTGGAAGAGTGTGTACACACCAAATCCCAAGACTCTAATAAAAATTAACACCATTTACCATCTATCATCTATCATCTATCATCTATCCTCTATCATCTATCATCTATCATCTATCATCTATCATCTATCATTTACCATCTATCATCTATCATCTATCATCTATCATCTATCATCTATCATCTATCATCTATCATCTATCATCTATCATCTATCATCTATCATCTATCATCTATCATCTATCATCTATCATCTATCATCTATCATCTATCATCTATCATCTATCAACTATCATCTATCATCTATCATCTATCATCTATCATCTATCATCTATCATCTATCATCTATCATCTATCATCTATCATCTATCATCTATCATCTATCATC
This sequence comes from Drosophila kanekoi, assembly GCA_037075305.1. Lineage (NCBI taxonomy): Eukaryota > Metazoa > Arthropoda > Insecta > Diptera > Drosophilidae > Drosophila > Drosophila kanekoi. Next base: position 1,764,805 of record JBAMCE010000566.1, on the reverse strand, counting down.
TATCATCTATCATCTATCATCTATCATCTATCATCTATCATCTATCATCTATCATCTATCATCTATCATCTATCATCTATCATCTATCATCTATCATCTATCATCTATCATCTATCATCTATCATCTATCATCTATCATCTATCATCTATCATCTATCATCTATCATCTATCATCTATCATCTATCATCTATCATCTATCATCTATCATCTATCATCTATCATCTATCATCTATCATCTATCATCTATCATCTATCATCTATCATCTACCATCTATCATCTATCATCTATCATCTATCATCTATCATCTATCATCTATCATCTATCATCTATCATCTATCATCTATCATCTATCATCTATCATCTACCATATACCATATACCATATACCATATACCATATACCATATACCATATACCATATACCATATACCATATACCATATACCATATGTCACATGCCATATACCATGGTATAATACCATACCAGTTCACGCAGATAGACAGAAAGAGGAGCAGGCGAACTTAGCTGAAGGACTCAGCTCATCAACCAATCAAGAATCATGTAAGTCAGACTTTCCATCTACTTTTTCACACATTTTCATTTCATATTCAAAGTAGAGTATTTGCTCGTCGCATTGCCCAAGGCTGCGCCACTTCTGTTAAGTCTATTTTGCAAGTGTTTTTGTGGCCTGCAAACATTTTGATGGATGCGCATTTCAAGGCAGGAAACGTCTGCCCGACACTGGCAGTAATAATAATAATAATAAAATAATACATAATATGCTTAAAATAGCCAGGCGTGAACAGAGACAGGGAGGGTGAGAGAGAGAGAGAGAGAGAGAGAGAGAAAGGGAGAGAGGGAGAGAGGGAGAGAGAAGAGAGAGCTAGCCTAAACACTGACGCCTTTCATTAGACAAATGTTATTTTGCTTGGCTGCACACACACACACACAGGCACATACACATACAAGCACAATGCTGAAGCGTGTCACAGTCAAACAATGCAACGAAATACACACACACACACACACACACGCACATGGTGTGTTGGAGCGAGACAAGAAATGGTTAACAATTAGACAAAGGCAAACAAGCAAAGCGATTGCAACGAACGTTGAGGACAAATTGTGCGCCGGCAGCTGCTGCCCCCGCTTCTCCTCCCGCTTCTCCTCCTCCTGCTGCTGCTCCGTGAGCCGCTCCTCCCGAGTCCCAACCTCATCTTTGTCCTCGGCGCGGCGCATCCTTTGTGTCCAAATAAGCTCAAGCAGCTGCGCTTCGGCAGGCAGGCCCCAAGCCTTTAGCTAAGTCCCAGTCCCTGGCCCCCGCCCCCTGATCTCCCTCAAAAGCCAGCAAATCGGACAACACATTGCCTAGCATCCTGCTAGCCCGCCCCCGCCCCTCTTCATTGTCAAAAAGCAGCGAGTGGCAGGCCCCAAAAAACACTTTTCCAATTACGGTTTCTATAATGAAAAACTGTAACGCTTGTGTACCGTTATTGCGCCAAAAAGCCTTTTTTCGGCTACCTCAACCCCTCCCGCAAATCGCCTGAAAAACCTTTTCCCAAGGACAAAGCGCTGTCAACGCGGCTGCTTCCGTTTCTACAACAAGTTTTTCTTCTTGTTTTTTAATCACTTTTCAGGGTTGAGCACCAGGCATATCCCATTCCCCCCTTGTTCGGTAAACCCCCGCCCCCCTCCCCTCCTGGAAGTCCCTTGCTGTTTACATGCGCAATTTGCTCAAGTGTTTGCTGTTTATATCATTAAAAATCAGTGCAGGCAGCTGCATTGTCTATAAAGTTATCTAAGAACAAGGATCTAATACTCAGCATACTCAGCATAAGAGGCCTTAGATTATCAGCCGAGATAATTTCAAGAGTTCGCAAGTTAAAGACGCAATTGTGGGTAAAAGAAATTTGATTCAGTTTTAAAAAGTTTCAATATCATTTGCTAACTAAGAAATTAAGTGGGTCGAAAGGTTGGAATATAAGTTAAGATAACATTTATAGATTTATAGATTAAAGAAAGAGCATTTTATTTCCTTAACAATTATATTTAATGCATCTTCGAAATCTAGTTCCCTATGTAATAAATGAAAATCCTTTTTTATCCATCTAACCCAAGCTAAACAAGTTGAAAGAAATGCATATTATTACATCTCCCTTCTATGCGATTCTCATTAATTCAAGTAAGGCTATCCGTTTTTTTCTTGCTCTGTCTGTTAACCTAATCTCAGCTCTCTCTCTCTCTCTCTCTCTCTCTCCCTTTCTCTGTCTCTCTCTCTCTCTCTGTCTCTCTCTCACTCCGTCTCTCTCTCTCTCTCCGTCTCTCTCTCTCTCTGTCTCTCTCTCTCTCTCTCTCTCTGTCTCTCTATCTCTATCTCTCCCTCTCTCTTTCTTTTTTCTCTCTCTCTCCCTCTCTCTTTCTTTCTCTCTCTCACTCTATCTTTCTCTTATATCTTGAGCATTCATATCAACTCTCAAACACACTTTTTATATGTCCATCATATATCTTATGTATCAGATAAATCCTATTTAGCCTATATCCTTCATACAATATATTCCATATCTTATATATTTTCTTACATCTCTTATCTTTCATTCTCCATTCAAGTATCCTTGAAAAACAAATCATGCATGACTAAAATTAAATCATTTTTCAACCTAATTGTTGTTTCTAATGATACAGCCCCCGCAAAAAATGCCACACACATACATACACACACACATATACACATATAGATATAGATATGTACATACATATATGCACATGTATGGGTTGCACAGGAGCAGCTCTTTGGCCGTAATCTACTTGGCCTACTTGGGCTAAGTGCGCTTTTAGATAAAAGTCGCTGGCGAGGCGGCACGGCACGCATTACATGTTGAACGTGGGCAAGGGGGGGTAGGGTTGGGACGTAAACATCCTTGAAAACCCAACGTAGCTTGTGTGTGGGTGCGGCCAGTGTTGTGCGACGGCATAATTTGTGCGCCTGAACTTAACTGAACTGAAAAATTGTCAGGCCCAACTCAATGTTAATGTATACGAAAATTGAACTTTTCGAGGTTACAACATTTTATTGGCACACACGCACACTAACACACACACACACACTAACATACACAAACTGACACACACACACACACATACACACACACACAATTGTATATGTATGTGAGCATAAATATATATCACATAAAATAGTCGCAAACATTTTCATGTTTATTTCGCTTGAAAGCGCGCAAAAATGTCGCCACAATTTTGTGCTGCTGACTGAAAATTTTGCTACGTTTTTCGCCTTTTCAAAGCAAAAAGTTCAAATTTCACTTTCATTCTTTAAAATACATGAAATACATCGATGAGAAACGGTTTATATACAGGGAATATGCATATCTGGTTCCTATTTGTGTAACACTTAGAAATTAATCGGCTTTCGTCGAGTCAAGCTTTATTCTTAACACTTACATTTCAGTTTTTCCCTCCTTCCTCTTTCTTTTGCTGCTTTTTTCCCTTATACCAACTTATACTCTCATTGAATACCCAATACTTTGAGAACTGAGTCTAAAGAGAGCCAAAATAATCCACACAAATGTTTCACTTAACTTCATTTCACCTATTTTCCACGCATACGAAAGGAAGTTCCACTTCGAACTCAGTTTCGTCACAGCTGCTTACTACAGCGATAATAAGTTTTCTAGCCTGCGGTTTGAACCAGCAACTTTACTTTTTAGTTATTTCAACAATTCCCATCATCTCCATCATCAATCAGACCCTATTTAACCATTTACTCAACTTTTTAGGCATTTTAAGCAACGGCTTCTTATGTTTACATTCTTTTCTCTATAGGAGGCTTCTAACCTGAAATTCGAACCATCAACTTCACTTTTAACTTCTCTCATCTTTTCCCATCATCTTATTTAAATCAGCCCCAGCTTCTTATGTTTACTTGTCTTAAGCTTACACTCTTGTCTATATAAAAGGCTTTTAGCCTGGAATTCGAACCAACAACTTCACTTTGAACTTCTCTTATCTTTTCCCTTCACCTTGTTTAAACCAGGCCCCCTTCAATCTATTTAAAGAGTATTTTTACTCAACAGATTTATATTTACCCAGCTTCTTAGGGTATTTAAGCAACGTCTCGTTATTTTATTTATATTTATTCGTTTTTTCTAGCTTGTTTTTTTGATTCTTGTTGGCGCTGCTGTCACAGCATGTGCACTCGCAGCGTGTCGTCCTGCTGGTCGTGCAGCCCAAGTACATGTACAAAATGCAGCCAGGCGGCAATGCTACACGACAGACAGACAGACAGGCAGGCAGAAAGACAGACAGACAGACAGACAGCCCGGGGAGAGACCGAGAGCGAGGGAGCTGTAGAAAAAGAAGAAGGCAAAGAAGGAAGGCAACATTTTGGTTATATAATCAGTTGACGGACTTTTGTTGCCTTAAATCCACGTCCAGGCCGAGTCGAGCATTTCAGGACGAGCTTTAACTAAGCATGAATAACTTATTAATGTTGGCTTAGTCAAATGCCGCCCGGAGGCCCAAGTGCAACGTAAATTGCATTTAATTAACGCTAAAGCGAGGCTAAAGGCACAAATCCCACAAGGCCAAAGAACACAAAGCACTAAGTAAATTATCCGCGATTAAACGCTCTGAAAATAGTTGAAAAAGCAATCATTTATTTATATGGAGCCAAGTGAGCGTCCAAATTGCAATTAAATCGATATGACTTTGCGCCAGCTGCCCGGAATGCCATCCGAAATACCTGCAAGGTACAAAAGCACCTGGCTTTTCATAGCGATTAACTTGCGTTCTATTCACACTTGTATTTTAAGCCAAGATATTGCAATATTAATTGTCGGTTAAGGCTAGGTTTAAGCTTAAGCTAATTCGATTATGTGTTGAGGTTCCTTTTGTTTCTCCTTGAAGAGACTAGAAAAGACCTGGCACAGGATAATATTGATAGGGGATCGATTACAGCCAATATTGCTTGAGCTTAGGATCTTAGGATAAGGATCTTGAAAAAAGAAGCTAAGAAGTAGATAAAAGTAGACAAGAAGAATGAATGCCAAGAGAGCTTTCACGAGGCGTTCTTCCAGGCAAGTAAGGGAAAGATTTGAATACCTTTTCTTCAGTTCATTTGCCACAACTCAGAAAAGAAAAGCTTGTTTTTGGGCAGGTCTCTTAAATAAGGTAGCTATAAAGCAGCTATAAAGCAGCTATAAAGCAGCTAAAAAGCAGCTTAAAAGCAGCTAAAAAGTAGTTAAAAGTTGACAAGAAAAGTAGATGGAAGAATGTAAAGAGACCTTCTTCCAGAAAAGAAAAGCCAAGATTTGAAGTCCCTTTTCTTCAGCTCATTTTCCATTTCAATTCGCACTTGCAACTTTTCTTGATTCCCATGCCTTTCACACACACACACACACAGACACACACACAGAGCCAATGTTTAATCCAGTTGGAAGCTCTTCCGGTTACATCACATTCTCGACCGCAATTTTCCACTCGCAAGCAACAGGCCCAGGCAAAGGGCCGAGACGTTGGCCAATCTGTGCTAGGAGGACCGTAGAGAATGCCATTAGGGTCTGTTGCCTGGCACCACATAAAAGGGGGCGAGAAAAAGAAGCAAAAGGCCAAAAGCGAACCGAAGTTAAGTTAACTTAAGACAAGAACTGCGAACGAGGCATAAAAGCCAAACAATTGCTGAAAATCAAATGTGACAACTTTTACCAAAATTAAAATCAGCAAAAGTAAAAAGCCAACAACATCAAAATGGCCACATAAAAGAAAGCTACTTCGAGCGGGCGTGAACTGTGCTCGACTAGCAGATATCCTATAAAAAGCAGATGCCTAAAAACCTTGTCTATTGGAGTGGGAGGAAATTTGTAAGGTAAGGAGTTCAGGTCTTCAAAGAAAGCTACTTCGAGCGGGCGTAAAAAGGGCACGACTAGCAGATATCCTATAAAAAGCATGTGCCTAAAAACCTTGTCTATAGGTCTATATAGTGGGAGGAAATTTATAAAGTAAGGAATTGAAATCTCCAGAAACATAATGGAAGAAAAAGGGGTTCAATTGAAAGATTCTCCTAAGTTTATAATGATATTCGAACCAGCAACTTCACTTTTTACTTCTCTTTACAATTACAAATACAAATAAATTATGTTAAGCAGCAGTTCGAGTACTCATTGCATCTAGCTCTTAGACTGAGCAAGAATATAGACTAAAATATTACAGAGTGCAAACTTTGACATGACTATGAAATACCCCAACAGACACATTTTGCGGCTACAGGGTATGCCAAAACAACGAGAAACAGAGAGAAAGAGGAAGAGACAGAGAGACAGAGAGAGAGAGAGGGAGAGAGTGGGATAGATTCGCAGAAGAGGAAATCGAGCTCTGTTGGCTGGGTGTGTCCGTGGGACTGTGGTGTCCTGTATGTCCTGCGGCGGTCAGTGGGCGAGGCGGAGCGGTGCGGGACAGTGCGAATCATTGATGCCAAACGGAAATGTGCGCACTTTCAAGAAGTGCACTAAAAATGGCGACGAGCACTTCCGCTGATGGCACGACTGGAACTGACTCTGCCACACACACACACACGCACACCCATTGCAAATGTTCACATAAAAGTTGAATGATAGTTTGAAGCGCCGGCAGCTGAAATCACGAAAAAGCCCGAAGCACGTCAGAAACAAGTCAAAGCCAAGACAAGACTTGCAATTGTGCGGACACATCCTGGCAGGACCCAGCCAGGCAGCCGGACAGTCCGGCTGTCAGATGGCCAGATTGTCGGATTGCCAGATTGGCCCGACGCTTGTCCGGCTATGTAAACAAGCGTCATTTCGAATTGCATTCAAAACGTTCGCTGGACTCGGACGGGCTGCTTTTATTGGCGGCAACTTATGCGCACAACATGGCGTATGATTAATATGATTAGCTTCGCAGCCCATTTGCGCCAGATTCCAGCTAATTGCTAATGGCCCAGCGAACGCGTGTGTTGCATAACAGTTGCTGCAAGTCCATCAACAAAATGCTCGTTACTTGAGTTCGAACCAATGACTCGCCTTTTGATTGGTTCAAGCAATGTTTAATAGTTGATAATAATAGTTGGTTTAAATTCGAGCCAATAACACGCTCCAATTGAGTTCGAACCACTGACTCGCCTTTTGATTGGTTCAAGGCTCGTTTCATAGTTAAAAACATTTTCAAATTTCGTATTTGAACCGGTTCAGATTGCATCTTACTTGCAGTCTTGCTTCATCGGGTTTGAGGTTCTTTTTATAGGCAATTTTTAACGTATCCGAAACAGGGGAATATTCAACAAAAACTTTTATCATGGCTGTAATTTCAGATAAAGTTTTTGGTTAGCGGTTCGAACCAATAACACGCTTCCAGTTCGGTTCATGAACCTTAACGGGAAGTCCTCTACTCAGCTCCAGCTCCTTCTGCATCGTTTGATTCGGTTCATAAGCACTGTAGTTCCGTTTTAACTTGGAACCAGTGTTAATAATAACATGGAACCAGTGTTAATACTTATTAACAGCTGTTACACAAGTTTCCCTTTTACATATGTATACATGCCCATGCCCCTGCCCCCGTGCCCCTTTGGACAGATAATTTTCGGGTCGTGGAATGGAAATATAACGGAACGAACCGCTTGGCCTGGAAAGAGGCAATAAAATTTGGTCAAAAGCAGAAGCATAGATAAGCGTCAAACAGTTCACACATTTTCCTAGGGCCCAGTCAGTTACACAGTTCCGCCCCCAACACCCCCTTTGCTGCCTTAGCCCGCCTCGCCGCGGTTTGCTGAAAGTGCGCTCAAGCGTGAATATTAAACGTTTGCTGGGCAGGGCGCAGGGCGCAGGGGAAGGGGAAGGGGCACGGCAACAGCATCCCTTACGCAACCGCAACGCAGCGCAGGCGACGATATTGAAAACTTTGATGGAAAACTTTAAGCAAAAGCTGGAAAATATATCAAGTACGCACAGCACGAAATGTGCATGAATAATGATTTAATAAAGTGCTGTGTAGAATAGTGTTAGCTAAATAAATGCTGTAATTGATTTACAGTAAGTGTTGGATAACTTGCAAAGTGTACGAGTCAACAATTTCTCACACTTTCTGTGCGCGAAAAATAATCGGGGCTAGGGAAGAAGTCAACTGTTGATAGAAAAGATTGTTTATTTGTTAACAAATTTTCTATTTATCTTCTTGAGAACTGTCTGGATGCTAAAACTTAATTAAGTGTTGGATAACTAGCAAGTGTTGGATAGCTAGCAAGTGTTGGATAACTAGCAATTGTTGGATAGCTAGCAAGTGTTGGATAACTAGCAAGTGTTAGATAACTAGCAAGTGTTGGATAGCTAGCAAGTGTTGGATAACTAGCAAGTGTTGGATAACTAGCAAATGTTGGATAACTGCACACTCTTTGGGTTAAAAGCAATCCAGGCTCAAGAAAAAGTGAACTATTGATAGAGAAGATTCTTTACTTGTTAAATAGTTTTCTATTTATTTACTAGAGAGCTCTCAGGATTCCAAAACTTTATTAAGTGTTGGATAACTCGCAAAGTATACGAGCTTAGCATACTACTTCTTCTTCTTCTGCACACTCTTTGGGTTATAAATAGTCCATCAACTATTAATAGGAACTATTTTATTTCCAAAACGTTTCCGTTTTATGCTTAGACTCTTTCAGCTTAAACCTTGCATGACCTATAACATATTCCTACATATTATTTCTTCTAAATTGGCAACAATTGAATTCCCTTCAGCTGCAAGACCAATATATTTAAAAGTTTTTATTAACTATAATGTAAGTCAAAGTTTCGTGAAATAAGTTTTTACCAAATAACTTTCAGAACCCGAAATCAGCTGTCAAAAACAGTTGAAAACCTGAAAAATGGGCTCATAATGAGGTGTAGCAAAAGACTTGCAGAGCATGAGATGAGTTTTAAAACAATTTTGTGGCCCAAAGCTAGGCTGAACTTACGGGTCAAGGGTCATGGTTTGAGCTGGTTTTGATCTTTGCAGCGTAATAATTGCCTCTAAAGAGATTTGCACATTTGGCTAATCACTAGCTAAGTGTGTGTGTGTGTGTGTGTGTGTGTGTGTGTGTGTGTGTGTGTGTGTGTGTGTGTGTGTGTGTGTGTGTGTGTGTGTGTGTGTGTGTGTGTGTGTGTGTGTGTGTGTGTGTGTGTGTGATTAGGCAACAGGCTGCGCTGAAAGTCGCTTTAAATCATAAAGTGAAACCACAGGAATGCATATTAATATGCAAAGCACGACAAGCCGAACGCAGGCGGGGTGAATGGGTGTGAGGGGGAAGGGGGTGTGTGAATGGGTGGGAGGTGGGCGGTGGGTGAGTCAACATAATGAATTATGCCACGCCTAACGAGGCAGTCAGAGCAGCCAGCTTGACGCTGGAGTTGCGGCTCGGTTGCTGCGGCTATGCAAGAGAAATCCAATAAAAATTCAATAAATTCCGCACAATGCTCGTAATGTTGCCCCGGTGTCTGACAGAGTGTGTGTGTGTGTGTGTGTGTGTGTGGGTGGGTGCTTGTGTGTGTGTGTGGGTGCAGAGCGAGCAGCGCTAAGCACGTGGGGTTAAACGAGCTGCCAGTCACGACACAGACACGACTTAGCCAGCACGTCACACACACACACACACACACAAACACACCAACACACACACGCACACTCTCTCTCTCCCTCTCTATCTCTCTCTCTGTCTCTCTCTCTCTCTTTCACACACGCGCTTAACTGACGTGCGTTTTTCTTTTCAATTACTTATGGCGCCTAAAAATAGGCAATGGCAAAGGCCAAGAAAATGTGTGACCGGAAGTCGCTGGCGACCCCAAGAAATATGGCGCAAAATACACACACACACACATACGCACACGATAAAAAATTAAATTTCAGCCGCGTGTTGAGTCTTTAATTGACGTCCAAAATGGGGTTAATATAGCTGGCACACACACACACACACACACACACACACACACACACACACACACACACACACACACACACACACACAGACGCACCTAGTTATCTTTATAGAGATGCTGTTTCCTGCTTCCGGGCTGCTTCCCCTCCCAACCCCTCCCCCTGCTGTCCCTATATCATGTCAACACAGTCATCAAGCGACTGTCATTTGAAATTGCCGGCGACCTTTTTTGCCGCTGCCTGGCAGGCAAATGATGCCTATTTGATCAGCAGCCGGGCAAAAGGATAAGCAAAAAATGAAGCGCAGGACAAAAGGAAACGCAAGGAGAGAGTAAAATGGAAAAATAAGATGAAAAATACAAAATAAACGATAAAGCAGCAAAAGAGCGTACGCGCCATAATGTTAAACGAGAATGCAAAGACGAAAGGCACAACATTTTTTTTGGTACACATACCCTCGGTACACAAAAGGCGCTCAATAGGGTCGTCCCAGCGACAGGCAAGTTTTTGGAACTTTGGAGTCTACCCAGAGCTATATCAGACTTGTTATAAAGGCAAATTAAAGGGTAGCTGGAATGCATATTATATATTAGGGTATCTGCTAGTCGATCATGCCTAGACCTTTGCTAGTTGTCTTTCTTCTTGAAAATAAGTCGAAAGAAGAAAGAGATTTAAATACAATATATAAGCTAGCTGGAAAGTTAATAATGCCAGCTGAAGAGTATTTGCTAGTCGATCATGCCCGACTAGAGCTTTGCTAGTTGTATTTTTTTCTTGCAAATAAGTTGGAAGCAGAAGGAGATACTAACCTAAAGTCGTAGGCTCGGCTGGGTCAGCAGTTAACCAGGGACCTCTTCTTTTGCCCCTTCTTGCCATTCAGCAGTTGTTGTTGTTGCTGCTAGTTGTTGTTGTTCCTTGTTGTTGTTCCTTGTTGTTGTTGTTGTTGCTTGTTTTGGTGTTGGTTTCTATGTAAATTTTGATGAGCACGCGGCAAAATGTATGTGCAAATAAAATTAATACGAAATTGCCGTTTTCTTTTTTTCTTAGTTTAGTCGGGTTTTAGTTGTTGTTGTTGTTTTAGTTGTTGTTGCTTTTGTTGTTATTCTTGTTGTTTTGGGCAAATTGGATATGCGTTTGTTTAACGCTTTTTAGTTATGGCAGCAGTTAGTTAGTGTCTAGATTTTGATTGTTAGTTTCAAATTAAATTGTACGCAACATTATTGCTGTGGATGTTAGAAGCAATTAGTTTGGATCTCAAATCAAATTAAAAAGCAAATCAAATACATTTTTTTCCCGTAACAAGAACACAAAAAGCAAAATTCAACTCTTGTTTGTTAAATTGCATTTAAAGTTAAATTATACTTTTTCTTTAATTTTTCAATATTTCAAGTTAAAATAAACTCAGCTTAGGAAATTTTTTAGATTTTACTATAGTTTATAAGTTTATTTTATGTTAGTTTAAATTTATTTTTCGTTATATGTTTATCTTTGTTTAATTAATTTTGTGCCTTTCGGTTTTCAATTTTATGGCTTATGTGTAATTTCCGATCAGCCTAGAAGTATGCAGCAAATATTTCACCACGCAAGCTCGCGCTATATAAAAAGTGTTGCCTACTTTTCTGTGCTGCAAATAAAGTTTCTCGTTTCTCGTTTTTCTCATTTACCCATCGTTTTTGCTGCATTTTACGAGTTTGTTCGTTTATTAAAATAACTTATTCGCCACGCAAGTGTTTGCGCAAAATTTGCCAATTATTAAAAAATTCAAGTATATTGCTGCACTTAAAAAGTTTACTGCAAACACACACACACACACACACACACACACGCACACACAACACGGACAGACAGAGACACTCGAAGCCATAAATGCCAAAAAGAGAGAGCTAAAAACTTTTGCCGCAAAAATAGATTCCTACACTGCTGTTTTCGCTTTTGATTATAAGGAAAACTGCCAGCAAAACACGCGCGCGTTTTGCCAGCTCCGCTGCTGCCGTCGCTGCTGCTTCTTCTTCTTTTGCTAGCTGCCTTCAAAAAATAACTCTAGGATACACAAAAAGACACGCCGTGGCCATGTTGCTGTGTGTGTGTGTGTGCGTGTGCGTGTGTGCGTCTGCTTAGCACAAAGGTGAAACTTTGGCTCGCAGGACGACTTGCTGTTGTTGTTGCTGTTGTTGTTGTTGTTGCTGTTGTTGTTGCTGACTTGGCTGTTGATATAATCATGAGAGCACGAATTTGGCTTAAAAAGCGAACGACAAATTAACGACGAAACGGAATGAAAGCGAAACGCATACACGAAAAAGTGCACGAGAAATGTGTATAAAAATACATTTCAGTAATAAATTAAATGTTTTGCACACTAACCCCAAACACACACACACACACGCACACACATATGCACACACACACACGCACATACAACACGCGCGCAAAACTAACGAAGCGGCGCGGCAGCAGTGACAGCATAAAATACACATATACGAACGCACACACACACGCACACAGAGCGAAAGGACATGAACATAAATACATAAATAGTAGTATATTCGCTGCTTGATTTCTGCCTATTTTCGTGCACAGTGGGCGCCACAGTATGTTGGTATGTGTGTGTGTCTATGTGTTTGCGTGTGGGTGTGGGAGTGGGAGGTATTAATGCCGCTGCCGCTGCCGCCGCCGCTGCCGTCGCCGCTGCCCGCCGTAGCTTAGCGCGCAAAAACCGACAGATACACGAACATTTAACACCCAAAAAAATGCGTGGCGCATGTTAAAAAGGGAGCGCAAGCAGGCGGTGACAGCAGCAGCAGCAGCGGTAGCAGCAGCAGCAGCTAAAAAGTAGTAGCCAGTTTATCCCCACGCCATTTCACCACGATGCGACTTATTGCACGTATATTATTTATTGCAATTTAATTTGATTTTGGCTCATCTGGGAGCACAGGCACTGGTCCACTTTTTTCATTTGTATGTATTGGTGTGTGTATATTTTTGCTATTTTTCTTGCTCTTCTTTTACCGCACTTTGATTTCCTGGCGCGTTTTTGTACCGCACACGCTTATATCCTGTACTCAACTGAGGAAGCCTTTTTTTATGTCAAGTGAGCAGGATAACCGACGACGAGTACGAAAAAGCTTGCGCATGGCACGGCCAACATCAAGTGAGTCGCAATTTGCGCGCAGCCAAGCTCACGGGGCTTAAACAGCGCACAGTTGCACAACTGTTGCGCTGTTTGATTGAGCGCGCAATTTGAAATGCTGTGCGGATACAAACCCATTTCCTCAATACAAAAAATGCAATACTTTATGTGTTAATAGTTTACTTAAGGCTTTAAATTACAAATTTACATGCTTATTTAATGACATACATATGTATATGTATAAAAATCAGTTATTTAGACGCTGTTACAACCGCAACCTCAACAACAACATTTAAGCGGGCATACGGAAAACTTAATTATGTGTCATCATTCACTATAACTATACAAATGCGGGCTTTCATCCATTATCAACATAATCTATAATCAACAAGTGGGTGCTTAAAATATCGCATGATTACGTATAAAGTAGACATCGTATTCCCTTTCTATCCATTTGATCAGTTTGTCCACGTACTTAATGACCGTCGACTTGTCCACAATGGACTCGAAGACGGCATAGAGCTCATAGGTTGCGGTTACCCAGGCGAGCACCACCTCGCGCTCCTTCACCTCGTAGATGAGCTTCAGCGGCCGCGAGCTGTTGTGTATGCGATGCAATAGATCACAGTAGATGGCTTCCAAGCGCTCGAATTCGGCCAGCGATTTGTACGGATGCCGCAGCATGGGGCAGAGCAGCTGCGCGGTTGCCTTCGGCTTGTACAGAAAGTGCCGCATCTCGGGCACGCTCATCACCTGTTGATACAGTTTGGCATTGTGGGTTTGCTGCAGCTCCTCATTGATGGCCTGCAGGCACAGATTTTTGCGCAGCTTCTCTGTGATCCGTCCCTTGGCCTCCGACAGCGTGTGAAACGCATCCGGGTCCGTAGACATAAGAAGCAGGCAGGCCGGGCAGTCATCGGAAAGGTATGAGACATGCGCATGCAAAAATCCATCCTTGTAGAAATTCGGCAAGCAAATGGGCGTCCAGTTCTCGGAGTTCTTAAACGATTCGGAGCACTCGATCAGATTGAATATCAAACGCAAATCCGCCGGATGTATCGAGCACTTCTTCATGCGCACCAAGGCGATCAGCCGGTTATTAGCTATCAGCACGGCAAACACCAGATTCTTGATCTTCGAGCAATTGCTTTGTATGGCGCTGACAATGCTGGAACGCACGGTTGACGCCAGCGGAAGAACCCGTATCGAGTTGGTCAGAAATGTGAATATATTGTTGGAAACTGCCAAAAGAAAACACTAATGTTTAATGCCAGGATTATTTGGGTGCAATTTGCGGGTTTACCCCTGGCATTGCTGCTATCGTTGGCCAGCAGATTGAAGATCAGACGCTCGCTGCCGGAGAGCAAACGCCGTAGATCGAAATTCTTGCGCTTCTCGAATATTTTGGAAATGTGCGAATTGGTCAGCGTGGAGAGTATTTGATAGTACACATCGCTGCAAAGTGAGAATGAGGTAGAAGGATCAAAAAGCCTCGCAAGAATTTCCACCCACCTCAGTTGGAGCTTCAGCTGCTGGACACTCATGTTGGTGCGGGATGCGGCCACCAGAATCAGCGAATTGCGATGCATGAAAGCGAACTTAATGCCACCCGCGTGTATGGACGTGATGGCATCCTGGCCGTGCTCTACGAAGCTGACCAAGGCCTGAATAACGCCAAAGAGCGTGGCCAGCTTGTTCTCGTTGCCGTGCAGCGAGTAGATGGGTTTGCCCGCCTCGCTCAATATGAAGATGTGCTTCTTTTGACCACGCCACACTTCATCGTGCTGATAGTCGTGCAGTTCCTCGTCCAGGGCATTCGTGCTGCCGCTATCCTCGGTCTTGGCGCTGGTCGAGGTGCTCACCGCCAGCGACTCCACGGAGGCGGCCAAATCTCCGGATTGTCCTGGCGCTGTCTCAGCGTCGGGGCTGAGTGTGTTACGTTTTTGGGCGCCCAGCTCCGACATAATACTATAGCCCTGTTGCTCGGCCTCGGTGTGTTCCGCCTCCTCCGGGTAGAGATCGCTAGTGCTGAGTTCCGCCTCCGACTCACCCTCGGCGTCCATGTACTCACACGTGGAGTTCGTATCGGATGTAGCCACATTGGGGGGCGTCTGTTCAATTTCCATATTGTGTGCTAGTTTTGCACCGAGCCAAACATAAACATTATTGCAAATGACAAACGCGGACTTCTTGGTGGCCAACACAATTGTTATCGATAAGTCGCACCTTTTTCGATTAACATTAGTATTTTTTGGTATTTTTGTGCTACACGAGTGCGGTCACACTAGTTGCATGTTATGAAAACAGCGGCCCGCTGCACGCGCAAATATGTTCCGAAAAACCTTTAATAACCGTGAGTTAATTTAATTTAATGATTAATAAAAAGTAAAAACATTTTGCGTAATTACAGTGCCGCACTTTAGACAGCTGTGTGCGCTACCGGCGAGACTACAGAACACACAGGCCGCACAGGTGCCCGCGCCCGTCGAGCCGGAGGACATTGATGTCATAGAGCAGCGCATCCTGAAGCATCCGGATTACTTTCAGGTGCACAATTTGTTTACTGTTCGCGATTTGTTCAATGCGCGCGTGCACTATGGGCACAAGGAGGGCTCCCTCGACGACCGCATGCGACCGTATTTGTACGGCAGCCGACTCGGCCACCTGATCTTCGACCTGGACAAGACGGCGGCCCATTTGCGGGATGCACTCAATGTTGTGGCCCACATTGCTTTTCGGGATGGCATCATTTTGTTCTTCAACCGGAATGCGCTGAACGCCCATCTGGTCGAGCAGAAGGCCATGGAGGCCGGCGAGTTCTCGCACACGCGCTTCTGGCGCGGCGGCATCTTTACCAATGCCAATGTCCAGTTTCATGCCGTCACCAGGCTGCCGGATTTGTGCATCTTCCTCAACACACAGAACAATGTACTCGCCCAGCACACAGCTGTGCGGGATGCGGCCAAAATGGCCATACCCACAGTCGGCATTGTCGACACCAATTGCAATCCCAATCTGATCACTTACCCAGTGCCGGGCAACGATGACTCTCCCGCCGCCGTGGAGCTCTACTGCAATCTGTTCAAGGAGGCCATCTGGCGCGGCAAGCGCAAGCGACGCGAGCTCCTGGGCCTGCCGCCCCTCGACGAAGCTCAGCACAAGATTAGTCGCGGTCGCGCGCCCAAAGCCAGCCAAAGCTAAGCTTAATATAAAGTTATATATATATATGTTGAAAATATAAACAAATTTGTATTCGATGAGGATTTTTATAGAGCTCAAGGGAGGATTGTAGCTTTAACAAAGGCTGATATACTAGGATCGAGCTTCCACACAAATCCTTGATTCCAACAATAGGACGACCAAGGCATGCTGATATAGCCCATAATCCCACCAATCGATCCAAACAAATCCTTGTCTCCAAAAAGGGACGATCAAGGCATGCCCATATCATACCCTATAATCCCCTGGCCCTTTAATAAAAGCTTGTCTTGAGTTTCGTTGACTCCGCATCTCGAGAGTCAAGCTAAGCCTTGGTATAAGTTATTATTTTATTAATTTCTTTACAATCAATAGCGAAGGCTACTTAATCATAATTATTATTATTTTTATTATATATATATAACTAGGTGTAGCTCTCGCTCCAGGGCGTTGTCCCGGCAGCCTTCTAGGGTGGCAGTAGGGTGCCTCCTTTGATGAAGCTGGAGTTGTAGTTCGCGTAAAACGAGCTGTTGCTGTTGCCGCTGAGCACGCCGAGGGCGCCCGTCTCGCAGGCGCCCCCTCCACTGCTGCTGAAGTTGTTGCCGGCGGTGTCCTGTCCATAGAGATTGCTGCTGCTGTTGTAGCCAAAGTAGCCGCCGCTCATGGGCGGCGCCGGCAGCTCCGAGAACTGACCCATTGCGGGCACTGTTGGATGTTGCTGGATGGGCGCCACGCTGGTCACATCGCCGGGAACGCCGCCTTTGATGGCGCGTCCCGTGGCATAGGTTGGATTGCGTACGGGCGCAACGCCACGTTGAAATGTTTTTGGTTCGTTGTTGCCCTTGTTCGGCCAAACCGAGTTCACGGGCTTGCGGACAAACACCTGACTGCTCTTGCCGTCGCTGGTGGTGGCTTCAGATTTTTGGTTGCTCTGCTGCACCCACTGCTCGGCATGCTTAATGGTCAGCATTGCCTTGTGTGCGCCAATGTATTCCTCGGCTTTCTGCAGACGATCCAGTTGCTTCTCGTCCAGCTGATCGCGCGGCAATTTGCTGAGACGCTGCACGGTACGTTTCCAATTGTGGAATTCACGATTCTTGAACGGCTTCATGGCCTGACGATATTCGCGCCACTGACGCTGACGATCCTCTTTGGTGCCCGGCGGTGCGTCCTCCAACGGAGGTGGTGCCTCGGGTCGCTGTATCCACTTGCCATCGATCTGCACAAAGGTGTCGCCGCCCTTTTTGATCTTGATTAACTTATTCGATTTGGAGGATGTGGAGCTGCTGCCGCCGCTGTTGTTTTCTCCAGGTGGGGGCGGTGGCGGCATTAATGCCGCATCCAGCAAAGCGTTGCTGACATTGTTGTTATTGTTGCTGTTGTTATTGTTGTTGTTATTATTGCTGCTGCTGCTCGTTTTGTATTTTTTGTGCGGCTGTTGGTTCTGGTTGAGGTTGTTGCTTTTATGTTGTCGCTGATTCGCCTGCTTCTCCTTGGGCACCAGATTCCATAGGCTCGGGCACTTAGGCATGGGCGGCTGTATGGGCGGTGGCCGCAGCTGCGGCGACATCATGTCCTCCCAAAACGGCGGCGGCTGCAGCGGGCGATGATTGCGCGGTCCCTGTCCAGGTCCCATATTGCCCATATTATTGCCGCCCATATTGCCCATGTTTGGAGGCATCATTGGACCGGGTCCGCAAGGGCCAGGGCCTGGTCCACAGGCACCAGGGCCGGGGCCACAAGGACCAGGGCCGGGCCCAAAATTGCCAAAGCCCATGGACATCAGGGGAAAAGGCAGTGGCGGTGGTCGGCTGAGCGGTGGAAATGAATTGTTATTGTTGCCATTGTTGTTATTGTTATGACTATTATTATTGTGATTGCGCTGGTTGCCCTGCAATTTGTTGTCATTTTTATGGATTTTGCGGCCGTTGCGCATTCCTTGTGCAACCCCTCCTGGTTCCTTGGCCTCTTTGCTCTTCTTCCAATCGGCGAAAGACATTTGCAACGGTTTTGTGCTGATATCTTTATCCGAATCATCATTGTTTACCGCCTCGGACGGTATCGCGTCCTCTGTGGCTGAATTTTCAGCCATCATTTATGTCGTTTTGTACACAAAAAACAACTGAAAATCGAACAGCGTACGAGAGATTTGAGAAAAAATTTGTGGAACTCAACCGATATTTAAGATTTCGATTGGCCAGGGCTACTTCACAACCCCAAATGAAATATTTGCCAAGGTGGCAGCGCCACATTGCCAAACTATTGATATTTTGATTACTAGCGATAAATGTTTCACAAAAAGTCATCAAAGAGCTCCGGAATAATTTGTAGAACACATTTTTAAAAACTAAAGAAATAAATAAATGAATAAGCTGGCTAACTTGCATTAATGTCATTAGATTGAATACCTTAAATAGGCGGAACCAGTGCTTTGAAAGAAATCGATAGTGCTTGGCATTAGAGTATCGATAGTACCGATGACTGTCTTCCAGATCTAGTAGTCGCAGAGATTTTTTTTGGTAAGCTTTCATATAGCTATTTCGCCAAATTAAAACAGACTACAGTGAAAAACGCTGCGGAAACTAAATAACATTTCGCATTGTGTAACGGCAACATTTATTCGCTAAAGATAATTCCTATAAAGCAGCCAAAACGTTGCTGCAGCAAGTGTAGCGCTGCTGCGCAGTCAACGCGTAGTTTCCGAACCATCGACTAGCGCTGGCACATACATATTATTACTTAATTTCGAACTAAAATCAGTGAGAAATGTACTATTGAATACTAACAAATATACACGTTATAACAAATATTGTGTAAGTTCTGGTGCAAAGTGTTATTTGTCTGCTGCAGTTAACTTTTGCGAGCTGATTTAACGGCACACGCCTTGCCCTACGCCCCAGGCGACGCAAACAGCGCTGCCAGCGTCGACGTCGCTGCCGCGGCGACAGTCATATTTGTTGTTGCTATTCTCGACATATGATTCAATAAGTGGGCAAGATCCGCTGCTCGCACTGACAGTTTTCTTTTCTTTTTTTGTTGTAATATTTGTAAGTGCTATTTAAAATCCGAATCTCTGTGTGTTCTACGCCGCAGCATAAAAACGAAAGCCCAGCGACAATTAGGCGCAGCAGCAGCAGCAACAAATGCGTGCTGCGTATTTTTGTTAATGAAACTTAAATGCCGCGCATACACACACACACACGCATACAAATGGCCATTGTGCCCGTTTTATGCAAACGATTTTGGAATTTGTGTGCGCAATTATCATTCGAATAATTCGCAAATGATTCACAGCGGCGCTTATTAATTAGCCTAAAAATGCGCTAAAAGCGTTTTCTATTTTATTTTTTTGGCAAGCTAAAGTGAGCAGCACTGATATAAATCATAAATCTAATTTTATCAGTTTTGGCCTTACGGCTCTTATCACATTTGCAAATGATACACACAGTGCATACATTATCCACATATATGATGTGTGCCCATAAATCTATGTGTGTGTGAGTGTGTGTAGATCAACAGTTGCGTCGCCATTTGCTGGCAAAGTACCGCTAGTTGTAGAGATTTGTAACAGTCAATATCCTAAACATCAAGAGATATCGATAACAGCCAAAGTTCGATAGGTTAACTGGACTTCAATTTGAAAGCTAGATTGCGAGTAACTTGTATATATAAAAAACTTTTTACTTTCTATGATCTATAGAGAAAGAAATCACGTCTCTTATTTTCATTTATCTCTAAACAAATTTAAAAACATTGATATCTTAGTTTATCATCATATATAATTTATTTGACCTAACTTTTATAACTGTCCTAATTTTATCTATAGATAATTGATTCATAAGTACAATATTCAAACTAATTTTTAGCCTAAGGTTTCTATTGGGCCCCCCTTTGGGTACTCATTGTGCCAATTTGTTTTTTTTTTTATGTCTTTTGTCACCTTTCTGTTTTTTATTTGCAGGGGGAGGTGCGGAAACGCTTCTACGACTTCTTTCTCACACAATTTTCGCAATACACACACACGTCCACAGCAAGCAAACGAACGAACTAAAAAGAATATAAACTGAGATTATAAAACAGAACTTTTAAGCCAACAACAGCCACTAATCGAAATCGGGCTAAAAAGAAAAAGAAAAGAAAAAACACAAAACAGACAACATGGCTCACACACATCTGGCCAGGGCGGTCAAAAACATTGAGGCGCCGCGTCCGCTCAAGACACAATCGCGTTCATCGCTGAAGAACAGCTACCTGGTAATCGAGGAGCTGATTCAGTTGATCGACAATGTGACTGTTGGTCTGCAATCGTGCAATACGACAACCGAATCGATAACGCTACTGCTGCATAATTTGCGGGTCCATGGGCCGCAGCTGGAGGCGGTATCCAAGGATACGCTGGATCGTGCATTCGTTGTGTTCCGCAATGCTTCGCAGGACGAACGTCTGAACATAATGACACGACTCAAACTCCTCGAACTGATCGAACTGCGCGCCAACAGCTGGGAGGACAAAGACACAATCGCCTACTACAAGTCCAAGCAACAAGTGTCCAGCGTTGAGGTGCGCCAGCTAAGATAATTTAAATGAAATATATATTATTCATATGCCTTTTGTTGAAGGGGCCAACACAGCTGTTGCCCAAGAGTATAACGAAAGGCAACATAAACATGCTAATTCATTTGCAAGCGACGCATAATTTCTAGCCTGGCTTCTCATCTGGCTTTTCCAGCCGACTGGCTGTTCGTTCTCGAAAAGCCAGATAAGCTAATGCCGAAGTCGCGGCTTATTATTGTTTAAATTGTCTTTGGTATATCACAGAAAGGGGACTCCGTTATGCACGCTCTGTTTATTTCGTTGCTTGACGCTTGTAATTCTCAAGCAGTTAAAGCCGTGAAAAATATACCACTTTCGAGGCCTTAACTGGTTGAGAATTACATCCAAAGTCTGCAGCTGTATTTTATAACTTGTTGTTTGTAACTTATTGAATATGATTTACTTTTTAGCTGCCCGCTGAAACATATCAACACGATGCTGCCGGCGTCGTTGGCAACCAGCAACAGGCCTTTCTAAGCACCTCCCCCACATTTGGTGTCACCGGCTCCGGTTTGGGTGCAATTGCTGCTGCTGCTAATGCGGCTGCGTTCAATGCGGCAACCGCTGCTGCCGCCGCACAGGCAGCGGCCATTGCCGCCGTGGGCTCACCCAACCAGCAGCATCTGCTGTTGCCACCCGGTGAAGTTATACGCAATTCGGGCAAGTTTCCGAAACCAACGAAAATTCCGGGCAAAACCTATTGCAAGGACGAGGTCGTCATACGTAACGCCGACTCCGGCAAGGGTAAGTATATCGGTTCGGGTGCTGCCAACAACCGGATGCACTTCCTACATTCTTATGTCTTACTATATGAATCGCTTGCCAATCGTCCCAAATAGTTATGGGCATTAAGGGCCGACGCGTGCACATGATCGAGGAACTTAGCGAAACTATAATATCCTTTCAAAGAGGTAAAACACGAACGATTGCAAAAATCCCACAAACATCATGCGCTTTCTCCAATGTCTTGTCGAAATTCATAACTCAAATACAAATTTGAAATAATGTTAAATCTAACGGCCAATTCAGCATTTGCACTTGCTCACACACACACACACACACATATACACATATATATATGTATATATAATATAATTACATGCACACAAGCACGCCCGCACGTTCTCAGCTCAAATTCTCTCATTGATTTGCCTGTATGCATTTTATTTATTTACTAATCGGATCATGGCATGTAAATAATTTTTTATTTTTAATAATATTGAATATTTATTAAAATTTGCTTATTAATATTTAAATAATCTTGTATGCAGTCAACCCTGGCGCCAAGGAACGTTTAGTGCAGATTACCGGACCAGCTGAGGACAAAATTAAGTAAGTCTTTATTCATATTTAATAATGATTTATGTTTATTAGTAAATAAAGAGCTTACAAAATTATTATGCTTACTTTTTTGGCGCTTAAAAATAGTCAGTCTTACAAATAATAATCTAAATAATACAATTAAGCACGAATCACCCTGTTTGATCATTCAGCTTCGCTGAAAGCAACTTTGGCGTTGCCACACTCTAGACAGCTTCCTTTGCTTACAAGGCATTGCTCAGCTGCATACCCTGCCTTAAGCTGAATTGAAATATGGCGTTGCCACTTAACCGCAAACGTTTTCGTAGGAGTAACTGTTTTTTGCTCTACATTTTCCATTTTTTAATTGTTGCGAATTGTTTGCAATTTTTGCAGCTACGCCAAGCAATTGATGGAGGATACCATACGTCGGAACGCATCGCCGGTGCGCCTGGAACCAGCACCATCAGCTGGCGGCACAGGCGGCTCCTGTTCATCGCTCAACTCCTCCAATTCGGATGACGCCGTTGCGGTGCAGCCGCGCACGCCCGGCGCCAGCAGCAACCTGTCCAATCGCTTGAGCTTCAATTCGGCGCAGAATTTCATGACTGCCACAGCTGCGGCCCAACAAATGTCGCAGCACCATCAACAGCCGCAGCAGGCACAGCAGCAGCAGCATCATCATCATCATCACCAACATCAGCAGCAGCAGGCTGCCAACGCGGCTGCTGCGGCGGCGGCTACAGCTGCTGCCGGTAAAGTTATGCGTCCCAATCAGCAGCTGCTAATGCATTCATATTCCACAAACGATGCTTCCGTAGGTGAATACAAATTCACGGTCAATGTGGGCCAGCATCTCATTAAGATTACGGGCGACTGTTGTGAGCTAGTCCGTGTAAGTTGCAGAGAGATATTATATTTGGTTTAATTCTAATACGAATCTAATTGCAGGTGGCCAAACTTGTCTTGGATGACTACTTTAGCAGCTCCGAGTTCTTGGCTTCCATGGAGGCGGGCGCCGCTTTTGATGGCACCTCGCTGGTCAGTCCGGTGACAACGCCCTCCACACCGCTGCCCGGCTCCGGACCACCGCAGTTTATGCTGAGCAACGCGCTGCCGCTGGCCGATAGCGGCATTGGTCTCAACTATGCGGCTGGACAGGCTAACAATAACGGGGATGGCGACGATGAAGTGTTTGCCGAGTCCAATGGCAGCAGCAGCAATCAAAATGGTCTGGCGCGATCCCGTCGCAGTCATTTCTCACGCAAGGAGTCGACGCCGGAAGTCAAGGCGGCACGCGAAAAGCTCGAGGAAGACGGCGCTGTCAATCTAAAGACGAATAACTGTAAGTAGCCGGGGTCTTCGTAAAGGCATCAGGATCAGGCAAGAGAAACTAGGACAAGTTGCAAGGGTTATCCATAGAAACTATGGCAGAGGGCAGAAGGAGGTATCTGACTCTATAAAGGATTTATAGCCATGTCCGTCTGTCTGTCCTTATGTATAAAAGCTTCCATCGCAGAAAGTTAGAATTAGAAATTTGACACTTTAAACGTAGTTCCTTCTGTTACCAATAGGATACACAGCACTTAGTAGCATCTCCTGGTCGGTCCTCTTCCGGCTAATATACTTCTACCTGCTTTTAATATATTTTCCATTTGCAGCACGCGTCTCGTATGATATTGAACACTTGATGTACTATTCAAAGAGTCCGCATGCCTGGGCGCTACCCATCGAGTGGCTGAAAATGCTGGAGACTGTGCCTTCGATACTACGCAATAAGGTAATTCCTCCATTTGAGATGCACTCAAATGCTTCCACTGCGTCTGGTGCCGGTGGCGATATCATTTTTGCACATAATTCATCATTAACAACAACAAAAACTACAGCTAGTATAACCACAACAACAACAACATCCACAGCAAGTAACGGAGTGGCAGCAGTCAATCAATACCCCATTAACGAATGTGATCCCATTAATAACATCCCCAACGCTAGCAATCATAACAATGTAATTAACAACAAGCAACATAGTGACATTGTCCACATGAACAATCGCAAGCCATCCTCTGAATCAGATCGTAAGCTATATAACAAACAATTGCAAATCATAACGAATACAATGGGCGCAGCTGCCACAGCCGGCGGCAAGCGGCAGTTGCACCTCCAGCAACAGCAACAACAACAGCAGCAGCAATCGCAGCAGCTGCAGCTGAGGGCCATATTTCAGCGTTACAGCGAGAACGATGAGTTCTCGCTGGCCATGTGTGATGTCTACTCCGGCGAGGAGCTCAACAACAATCGTGCGCTTATTTAAAACTAAAATTTCAGCCATCGATAGATCGGTATTTTTACCCCCATCAGCTGAGAAATATTTCACATAAAACATTGACGCAAACAATTATTAGAACTTAAAAAGCAATACAAAAGCAATCCACAAAAAGCTGTATGCTCAGTATTATTATTATATTATATTATTAAACAAACACCAAAACCAGGCAACTATTTGCTAGTCCTAGACACTAAACACACAATATGTTAAATTTAAATACTTAAACAAAAAGCATTTACAAATTAAGTTTGTAACTTTTGAAATGGAATCTGTATTTTGGCTGTGAAGCAGATTTAGTGTTCGCTAGAGTTTAAAACCAACAAAAAAAAGTTGCCGGTCAACCCGTTTTTTAGTGCCCGGACAAGCTCACATTAACACCCACACACACACCGACACACACACCCACACACACACACACACACACCTTCACACGCATTGTAATTAATGTTTAACAAGACTAATAACAATTTCAATTGCAACATTTAGGCTTAAATGTAACCTAGCCGTAAGCGTTTTTTCCGTACATAACCCATTTAACTTTATATATATATATACATATATATATTATATATACATGCATATGTAAAATAAAATTTGGCTTGCAAAGTCGCAGCGCTTGGCTTTATCTATTTGTACATACTATATTTAACACACACACACACGCATACACCCACCATAAAATCACACACACACACACAAATTTGTTACTGCAACTAAGGTAAGAACTGTGTATGTTTAGTTCGAGTTTATTTATCTGTTAAATATGTACTTAAATTTCTGTATTTTACTTGCGCAGGATCTACAGGATGAGAGCCAGCGTTTCGATGGAGAAAAATATCTGGCCAGCATTCAAAGTGCCGCCAAACGAACTATTGTGGCCGCCGACGATACCGAAAATGTGGATGAATAGCACAGTAGAAGAAGCAGAAAACGTAAAAACCACAAACCTAAAATATAATCAACGATTTAGTTATTGTTAAACAATTGTAACAAAACCAACTCGACAATAGCTAATCCTTATGTGTGGACGGACAGTTGTCTGTTTCGAGAGACTCAACCAGATGAAAAGCGCCCGTAAAATATCAGATTAACTTTCATCTTTCTGTTTTTTGTACTATGCTTTTAGGCTTAGCGTGTCGCGTACATTTCTTAATATTATGAACGACCAAAAATGAAAAAAAAAAACAAACAATTTCTATGAATTCTAAAAACTAACTTAAGTTAGGAGGAAACAAAACCTACGACGATCTATATGATAAATTTAAAGCAAGCAACTTTCTAACGATGCTCTTTAAGTGAAACCTCAAAAAAACGATAATTAACTAACTAATATATACTTACTATGATAATAACTAAATGCAACTAATTGTTGGCAACTTCAATTAATCACATTACGAAACGCGGTTCGAACATTAATGCCCAAAAATGAACGCAAATGCATTTTTATTCAACTAGTAAACAAAAGAGATAAACATTTTTATTTTCTCAACAAACAAACATATTTCATATGTATCTAATTTCAATCATCCGACTTTTGTTTGTAGTTCATTTATAAACATTTATAATTTGTCGTGTACTTTTTTGATTTTTGTGCAATAACATTTAAAGGAATTGTATTTGAATTTTTTCTCTAGTCCAATGCTTTATGGAAACTTGTCTTATCTTGATTTTTGGTTTCTATATTCTAACACACCAAAAAAACTTGTTTTGGAATTTCTGTTTATGTTTTAGCTAATTTATTTAATTTATTATAAATTATATAATTTCGACAAATGAAAATCGTTCACATATATGCAAAATACAAATAAATTGAATAAAGATCAAGTACAATTTGTATATATATTAGAATTAGTCTCTACGAGCCCCATTCATATTGATATTGCATGAAGATAATAATCTGCTAAATAACCAAAACAATTTTAGGGGATTAATCGAATTAATCGTCTTGAAGAATCTTCCTTTTGAGAGGCACGCATAACAATCTATTCAAGATTAATCTTTGGATTGAAAAAAAAACAGACTCCACTCGCTAGTTATATGTATATTTTATTCAACATTTATCTTTGGCAACGGGACGCACAGAATACATTTATACACAAAAATAACAACATAAATTACAATCACAATTATAACAATAGTTTCTTGATATGTTAGAGGGGGCATCAATTGTTATTAGCATATAAGTTAAACAATAACTTTGTGCAATTAGTTCGTAAGATATGTGCCAAACACATAGAGTTAAAGAGATAGTTATATAGACGGTAAACAACATCACATTGGTTAATCGTACATATTTTCGCTATGCATAGTAATTATCTATATCTATATATAGACGTGTGCTTAGTTGCCCAATAGAGGCCGTCGATCCGTGGTGCCGCGTTTAGTTAGGCTTTTGTTGGCATTTGAAAGAGAGATTTTACAGAATTAGTAAAATGCTAGCTGCTCAGCGATCTATATAGTAATAGACGCACAATATCAATAAACACCAATACAACATGTACTACAGCTTGAACACCATCAACTAGATTCAATATTCACGTACATGGATGCATGATATGTGGCCCGCTGTGCCGGCGACATGTTCAGATTGCCCAGATGCTTGCGATCGTAGGCCCAGATAGCGCACGTTGCCAACAGCGAAACTGTAAGCAGAAAGCCATATACATATATTAATTGAAACAATTAAACTATAACAGACAAGACTCACTCAGTAGGAAGAGTATAAAGAGAAGCTGCAGCCAAAAGTGGCTGCCCCCGCTGCTGTCCACAATGAGGCCGGCGACAATGGTGACCACAGCCAGGCCCAGATTTTGCACCGATTGGCAGCTGTAAGAAGGTAATTAAGGTTTAAAATAGAATAAGGTATAAAGGTTCCACAAAAAACCGTCAGCAGATTTTCCACTTACAAGCCGTAGGCCGTGCCCAGCTGATATTCGGGCACAATCAATGCCACCAAAGGCCACAAGCTGGCGGCCAGCATCGAATAGGACAGGCCCATGATGGACATGCCGATGTACGGATTCAACTGGCTAAAGGTGAGCAGCAGGTGCGAGACTAGCGTGGCAATTGTGGCCACAAATACCCAAGAAACCATGCGACCCACACGATCGATGATAAAGCCAAACAAAGGCGAGGCTATGGCCGAGATCAGATACACAATCGAATTGACATTGTTGGCCTGTTCGGGCGTCAGATGGAAATTGGATGTGAAGAAGGCCTGGCCGAGCGCCACAAACGGAAAGATGGCCACATAGTAGGCCACACACACGACCGATACCATCCAAAAGTCCAGCCTGAAGGTGATAATATCGCTCAGCTTGGCAATCTCGCCGCCGGGGTTGTTATTGCGCTTCAAGATACGCTCGGCGCGCTTATCCATCCAGCCTGCAGGAGAGGATTGAATGGATTAAATGAATCAAGTGCACACGACTGTTAGATACCCTGCACATAGCTATGTGACAATATAGCTAAGCTTCTCCTTGTCAACTTTGCAATGTGTACAGGGTATGTTTAACACAATTTGGCAGCATACCCAAGATGAGCGTGCACAGCAGCGACATAACACAGGTGCTGGCGGCCAGGAAGAGGGTGACGCCCAGGCCCGTATAGCCGGAATAGGATTTGGAGACATAGTTGTAGAGCGGCTGCATGATCCAAAAGTTGACGGTGCTGCCAAAGCGTGCCACAGACAGCTGCAGCCCAAATACCATGTTCAGCTCCTTGCCCTTGAACCAGAGCACCGCATAGCTGTTCTGGGCGACGGCCAGAGACTCGGCGCCAATGCCAAATACAAAGCGACCGACAATCATTAGCCAAAATTTGCCCAACAGGCCGCCAGTGGCGAATATCAATTGACCCAGGAGCACAATAAGCATATAAATGATGGTGCCCAGGCGTATGCCAAAGACGCGATCGATCAGAAAGCCGCCCACAAAGCAGAGCACAATATTTGGCCACGAGTAGATGGAATAGATGAACGTGAATTCGGTGGCATTAAGATTTAGTTCCTTCTGGAACACGTCCTGCAGTGCGCCCGGGTTATCATAGCAAAAATAGGAACCTGTCGAGAACAATTAGCTCAATGAGCTTCCCATCGAGATTGAATTCAGATTGAAGCCTCACCAAAGCCCAGCAGGCACATAAAGACCAGGGCCAGAAAGCGATGAGGCGTGCTGGTGGGCGCACAGCAGCCCGCATCCTTCGGCACGGCCAGCTCGGTGTCCCGCGTGCTGCGCCTACGCACAACTGGCCTGGCCTCATCCTCGCCGCTGCTGCTCGACGCATCCACAATGGGCAGACGCTCCTCCCGTGACATTTTCGCGGCAAAAAATTAGCTAATCGAAGGGGGATTTCCTTTTTTTCCGTTTTTTTTTTGCAAACGCCTGGAATTGCAGCTGGAACTGGGTGTGGGCTGTCGCTCAGCTAAGTCGGGGTAGAGCCGCGCGGGGAAGGGGGCGGGGCTGCCCTCTATTGTTGCTGCTTATCACTAGCCCACATCGTGTGTCTATGTGTTTGTCGTGGTTGCTGCTGCTGCTGCTTTTGCTTTATTGATTATTTCAGTGCACTATCAAGGCGTGGGTGGGCGTGGGGTGGGGCTTGGATTGAGATGAAAATGCGCTCGAGTCTTCAAAACTGCAATAAAATAAAGTGAAAATGACATTATATAAACATTTCCAGCACACACGCGAGTCACCCTGTGTGCGTATGTGTGTGTACCGTTAGACAAACAAGCTAGATCTTGGTCACAGTTTGTTGCAAATCCGTTGCTAATCAATTAAGTGGCCAGCATTATGCGCGGCTTTATTGAAGCATTAAGCGTGTGACACCTGTGGTTTAAAATTTCGAAAAGCGAGATACAACACCTATTTGCGTATTGGCAGGCCCAGATAACATGTTTACATAGCAGGCACACATATGGCACACGCACACACACACACACATACATATATATGCATATATATGTAGGATATGAAAACCTTTTATCAACGCCAACTACGCAAATCACACACAATAATTAATCAGTGTCTTTAAAATGCCGTCAGTTGAGTTTGTTTTTAAATTATAACTAAGCGCGCGCGCCACATGATTCAAAAGCACTTGCTAAAACCCACAGATAACAAGACAAAATATGATTATTATGTTTGTGTTATTGTTATTGTTACAATTCAAAACAAACACATTCGATTCACACACACACATACACAGCAGAAAAATCTATACAATATATGAATGGCACAGGCTCAACAAGTTGAAAAGCTAAACTCTAACGCTCAAGGAATTCCACCTCCTACCTGTTTTCCGCAAGCGGAAAAACTGAACTCAAGTACTTTTTTGTTTTCCCACCTAACCTAGCGAGTAGTTCGCAGAACCTATCGATACTATTTGCGAGATATCGATAGCTAACATATGCAGTTACTCGGTCCAAAGCAAGTACATGACAAAGTACAAACAAATAAAAATTTCACAAATTATTTACAGATATATCGGTGGGACAAGGTTCAAATGAGGTGAATCACACAAAAGTATTAACTTTGGCTGCCACGCAACAAGTAGGTATAACAAAGCTGATCTCTACTTTTACTCGTAATAACCTGCTCTTCATCGTGTAAACTATAAATTGTGTTACTATGAAACAATGTCATCGCAACAGCGCAAATTCATAGGGAAACAAAACGTTTCAAACAACACTGCAAGAACCGTAAATACAAACACGCATCTATTTTTGTAATGCCCACAACAGTCGTAACAATTGCATTAAGTGTTGGCTAAAACTACCATAACATACAACAGACATCAGACAGGTGGAGATGGCTGCAATAAAGGTGCGTAGCTAATGTTTTTATAAATTTAAGTGCGTTGTAAATTTAAACGTGTATTTTTTTCTATTTGTGCATGTGTGTATGTGCTGCAGAACATCGCGCTGGGCATTTTGTATGGACTGTGGGACAGCATACGCGGCATGACCCTGGTGCTCCACATAGACAACGAGGTGGCCAGACAAAATGCAGAATTGGAGACAATGCGCCAGCTGCGCAGAATGGACAGAGAGCAATATAGGCAGGCGCAACGTTCGCCCTCGCCAGTGCCCAGCTCGGCGGCGGCAATGATACGCGAGGAGTATGCCAAGCGGGCGGAGGCGAATACCGATGAGCGTACGCTGGAGAAGATTTTCAAAAAGAAGCCCGTGGAGGAACCACAGCCACAGGCGTAAGTATGCAAATGTTGTTGAAAACAGAAAAATGGGGTACTCTGGCAACTGCTTATGCTGTCATAACATGGATAAAAATTTATCGATAAAAAAGTTATCGGACAACAGCTGTTTAGCGCGCCAATTTTGAGCGGCGTAGTTCTCACTAAAAAGAGTTTCTTGAGTACCCCTAACAATAGCGCATGACTAATTGTATTTATTACGCATTTGCAGCGAGAAGAAAATTGCCAAGAAATTATTCAAATGCTGCCTACTAAATGGCGGCTTCACCTGGCTCAGCATCGTGCTGTTCGAGAACGTGCTGCTGCCCACACTGAAATTCTGTTTGACCATCTTCTATGGCGCGCAGTCCGATACGTTGCCCTTTGTCTGGAGCTGGCTGCATCCGATTTTGTCGCTGATCTTTGGCATGATGTGGGTGCTGCCGATATTCATGCTCTCCAAGATTGTCAGCTCGCTGTGGTTCGCGGACATCGCGAATGCGGCATATCGTGTGCGCAAGGGTCGGCCGCAGTTGATACCCGGGATCAGTAAACTGGTTGCCGATTTCCTCTTCAGCATGGTCGTGCAAATCCTGTTTCTGGTGCAGAGCATGTTGGTCAATCTGGTGCCCTTGAAATATGTTGGCTCCTCGCTGTGCTTTCTGCACTTGTGCCTGCTCTATTCGCTGTACTCCTTCGAGTACAAATGGTTCAACATGGGCTGGGAGCTGCATCGACGTCTGACCTACATTGAAAAGAACTGGCCATATTTCCTAGGCTTTGGCATACCGCTGACGGTGCTCACGAATATGTCCAGCTCTGTGATTGTCAGCAGCTGCATCTTCTCCATATTCTTTCCGCTCTTCATACTCAGCGGCAACGAGGCGAAGCCCATTGTGGACACCACGTAAGTAGCTGCAATCTACAATCGCTAGACAATATTAAAGTTAACCTTTTACTCTTCTTTTGTAGTAACTTTTCGCTGCGTCTTTTCTCGCCGGTGGTATTCATATCCAATCTATGCTTTGGCGGCAATCCGTGGAGCAAAACGAATCGCCTTTTGGCTCAGCAGCGCAAGCTGGCCGAGAAGCAGCGTCAGCTGCAGCGCGAGGAGCTGCTCCTGAAGCAGAAGAAACAGCAATATATGCTGCAGCAGCAGCGACAACACGAGGCGATGCGCGAACACTCGCGTTCCCGGACACCGCAGCTGGGTCAGCCGCATCATCGTTACGCCCAGCCGCCGGCGTTTGATGCGACGCGTGTGCGCGACTCCTCGGCCTCTTCGACGCACAGCTCCAATGCGGCAACGCCGAGCAGCTTTAGGCCGCCGCCGTTCTTTGGAGGCGGCGCCGGTGGCCTGCACAGCAATGTGCCCCTGGTGCCCACACCTGTGCCCGGTGCGCCGCGCACGCCCGTTGTGGTGCACGAGGAGTCGGGCCCCGATGACTGGAACTTGTGAGATTTTTGTGCACACGCACACACACACACACATACTTGACTACTATCATAAGGCATAGGCATTAGTATATATGTATATATACCTATATATATTCAAGTACTGCGATCGAACTGTGTATGTTAAATTTAAATTTAGGTCTACGCATAATGACAATGTCCGCAACTAGTAGCAATATCTTTATCTATTGTTTGTATCTAAGATAAGCATATGCCCAAGCTGCTGCCCCAGATTTTATTTGTTTACCTTTTTCTATCTCTCTGATTGGGTATTCGAAAGCTTCATAAATATGTAATAAAATTTGTTTGTAATTTCGTCGAGTGCTGCAAGTTTTATATAAAAAACTGGCTATTTACTTTATTTCTTAAATGTAATTGTAATGCAATTGAAACTTAAAGTGCATTAACAAGTTGTGCGAACTTAGCTTTTCTTAATGTTTGATGAACAAAATGATTAAATGATTTATTTTTTTATGTATTCAAGTAAACAATAAGACATTTAGGAATATTATAACTAAATTAAATGTGTTTTGATCAGTCTCAAATGGAAAGGGAATTCTTTGGCAAAAGTCTGAAAAGTTTTTACAAGGAGACAACAAAATTATCAAAAGGTTTGTTTCATGGTTTGAAGGAGTTATAAAGCTGCACAGAATTCAATTTTCACATTCTAATACAAGTAAAGTAAACATAAAGTAAAGTTTTTGAAGTTCAAATTGCACTAAAGACAAAAAGCTATTAGCTTAAATACTATGTATGACATGTTTGCAAATTAAGTTTTCTAATCGTAATATTAAATAGATCGTATCTAGGGAAAAACGAAAGTCATGGACACATATTTGGCGCTCGGAGGAAGCATTGTGACAATCGTCAAATGGCTGACCCATATCCGGTTCGGTGTTGGGGGGTGTCGCCAATTAGCGCCACGAACAATAGATTAGGCGGCGGTCAGGTGAGGGCAGGCAGCCAATTGATTATCACCAAGGATACGCACATGTCCACACATTGGCGCGCCGAAGGCACCACTCAGCGGCGAGTGTCAGTTCCCGACGGTGGCTCGTGCGGTGCGGTCAGCGTTTGGTTGCCTGGAATACAATGGAGAAACGTTTTAAGACTTTGACAAATTTATGGCTGTTGTGGACATTGCTGCAAAGTGCACTCCATGTGGAAATTGCAGCGCAGACGAGCCAGAATATCAATGTGTGTAAGTGCCCCAATCGATAGATGGAAACGGAATAGATAGCACTCGGACTCGTGTCTTGGGTAAACTAATTAAGCTGAATGTAAAAGCTGGGCGGGCTTTGTGCCCTGTGCAAATAGTCGAGCTAATGTCGTGTGTGTCCTCCTCCTCCACAGTTTTTATTAACGAGGTGGATAATGAGCCGGCGACCAAGGCCATCGAGGTGGTCCTCACCTATCTGAAGAAGAATCCCAGCTACGGTTTGTCGGTGCAAATCGAGTCCATCGAGGCAAACAAAACGGATGCCAAAATATTGCTGGAAGCAAGTAAGTTTTTTTACCGCGTAGTCTTTATATATAGATCTATATAATCCGATCTCTTACTCTACCCGCAGTCTGCAACAAGTATGTGGCCAGCATTGAGAAGAAGCAGATGCCACATCTTGTGCTGGACACCACCAAGTCGGGCGTCGCCTCGGAAACGGTCAAGAGCTTCACCCAGGCTTTGGGCTTGCCCACGATCAGCGCCTCTTATGGCCAGGAGGGCGATCTGCGGCAATGGCGCGACTTGGACGAAGCGAAGCAAAAGTATCTGCTGCAAGTAATGCCGCCAGCTGACATTATACCCGAAGCGGTGCGCAGCATTGTCAAGCGGCTGAACATCACCAATGGTAAGTGAGCCTGCACGACTGGCACATACCCTTTAATTAACATACATTCCTTTAAAGTTGTGTAAAAGTCTCGTTTTGTCCGATCCGAATGCTTGCTAAAAATATCTATCGACATCCATATGTAACAAGTTATCGATAGCTAGTCCTGCTCTTTTTTCGATATACGATATCTAATTTCCCACTATTTCCCCGCCAGCTGCCATACTCTACGATGACACTTTTGTCATGGATCACAAATACAAATCCTTGCTGCAGAACATTCAGACGCGTCACGTGATCACGGCCATTGCCAAGGATGGGAAACGAGAGCGCGAGGAACAGATCGAGAAGCTGCGCAATTTGGACATCAACAATTTCTTTGTCCTGGGCAATTTACAGTCCATACGCATGGTGCTCGAGTCTGTCAAACCCGCCTATTTTGAGCGCAATTTCGCCTGGCATGCGATTACGCAGAGCGAGGGCGAGGTCAGCAGCCAAAGGGACAATGCGACCATTATGTTCCTGAAGCCCATGGCGTATACGCAATATCGCGATCGCTTGGGTCTGCTGCGCACCACATTTAATTTGAATGAGGAACCTCAGCTGGCTTCGGCCTTCTACTTTGATCTGGCGCTGCGCAGCTTTCTGGCCATCAAGTAAGTTTTATGGTATACGAAATCCAAGGGGAACTAAATGGAGCAAATTTACATTTCTCAAGGACCAGTTTTATCATGATCCTGTTAAGCTACCTGCCGTTTTATTATTCAGTTTCCTGTTTTTATAATTTGTTTATTATCTGAGCTTGGGAATATTTTAGGGATATTTTATGGGAAATTTTAATTTTCACATAGGATTTCCTCTGGAGCTCAAGCTGCAAATATTCTCGTCACACCCACTTTTAAAATCTGTGCTTGGGGATATTTTAGGGATGTTTTATGAGAAATTCCATTCACTATAATTTCACTACTATATTTTAAATTTGGGGATATTTTATAGGAAATTTCATTTTCCTTAGGATTGTTGCAGAGATTTTCCTGTAGAGTTCAAGCTGCATATATGTTTACTCGTCACGCTCACGCTTATAATCTTAGCTTGGGGATATTTTAAGGATATTTTATGGGAAGTTCAATTTAAAGAATTGTTGCAGATGATTTCTTCTAGAGTTAAAGCTGCAAATATTTCCGACACGCCCACTTTCGCCCCCAAAATCTGTAAACTGTCCGGATATAAGAAAAACTGAGCCTAAAATAATATTTGTTGTATATTCGACTTTAAATAAAATTCCCTTATTATAAGTACCTTTTAACTTATTTATCAGCTACATAATCCCCAATGACAAATAGATTTTGACAACATGTTTAAGGCATTGTTAGCTCCGGCTCTGGGAAGTAAACCAAATTAAGCCTTCTTGAATTCTATTTTGGTCTTTTCTACTTTTATTTGACCCCTTATATTATTGGTACATAATTACGAGAAAAGTTTTTGGTGTTTATTTTGTGGTCAAATCTAATTTCTTGTTATTTGTGGCAGAGAAATGCTGCAATCGGGGGCCTGGCCGAAGGACATGGAATATCTGCGGTGTGATGACTTTCAGGGCGGCAATACACCTGAGCGCAATATTGATCTTAGGCAATATTTTACACAGGTGTGTTTACACTTAAATGAGGGGTAGTCCCTCACCCCTCCCCTCCAATTATGGCTAATTATTGTTTACAATATTTTTGTTGCGTTCAAAGGTTAGCGAACCAACATCCTACGGCACTTTCGAGCTGGTCACGCAACCGCGCAAGCCCTTCAATGGCTTCAGCTATATGAAATTCGAAATGGACATCAATGTGCTCCAGATACGCGGCGGCAGCTCGGTGAACAGCAAATCGATTGGCACCTGGACAGCTGGCCTCGACTCGCCGCTGGTTGTCAAGGATGAGGAGCAAATGAAGAATCTCACCGCAGACACGGTCTATCGCATATACACGGTGGTGGTAAGACAATCAATGATTGATGATTGATTGACTGACTGACTGATGAGCCTCACTCAGCCCATACCATCAGAGTTGAGAGTTGATTTATATAAATACAACTGTTTGATTGACTGACTGACTGATTGATTGATGGATTAACCGACTGATTGATTGACGGATTGACTGATTGATTAACTGATGAGCCACATACAGCCCGTACCGGCAGAGTTGATAGATGATTTATATAAATACAACAGATTGATTGACTGACTGACTGATTGATTGATTGATTGACTGACTGATTGATTGATTGACTGACTGATGAGTCACATACAGTCCGTACCTTCAGAGTTGAGAGATGATTTATATAAATACAACTGACTAATTTGCTGATTGATTGACTGATTGATGGCCCGGCATGTCCTGGGTATACCCACTAGTAGGATAGATAAAGCTATAGAAGAGTATTCTCTAAGGCAAATCCTTTTTATACCATTTCCAGCAAGCGCCCTTTATAATGCGCGACGAGACGGCACCAAAGGGCTATAAAGGCTATTGCATAGATCTGATCAACGAAATTGCGGCTATTGTGCACTTCGACTATGAGATTCAGGAGGTGGAGGATGGCAAGTTCGGCAACATGGACGAGAAGGGCGATTGGAATGGCATCGTGAAGAAATTGATTGACAAACAAGCGGACATTGGGCTGGGCAGCATGTCGGTGATGGCCGAACGGGAGATTGTAATTGATTTCACGGTGCCCTACTACGATCTTGTGGGCATTACGATTATGATGCAGCGTCCCAGCTCGCCCAGCTCGCTGTTCAAGTTTCTCACCGTGCTGGAGACGAATGTCTGGCTGTGCATATTGGCTGCCTATTTCTTTACCAGCTTTCTGATGTGGGTCTTCGATCGCTGGAGCCCGTACAGCTATCAGAACAATCGCGACAAGTACAAGGACGACGAGGAGAAGCGCGAGTTCAACCTGAAGGAATGCTTGTGGTTCTGCATGACATCTCTGACACCACAAGGCGGCGGCGAGGCGCCCAAAAATCTATCCGGTCGTCTTGTGGCGGCCACGTGGTGGCTTTTCGGGTAGGTCTGATCAGAATTAACACGACTTTACAGAACAATTTTCAATATTTGTTACTCAATCGAGGTTAAGTTGGGTTTAAAACCATCTTAGACTTATAATAACATGAGATGAAGGATTTAAAACGTTCACATTCGGATTTAATGTTATTTAACAGAGGCTCATAACATTCAAATTTAATGTTATTTAAAAGAGGCTCATAAAATGTAAGATTTAAATACAAGTTGTTTTTATGAGATTTTCAGAAAATGTTCCATTTCAATATCATAAATAAAAAATAGATTAATATAATAGATTCCAAATACCATTGCAGCTTCATCATAATTGCCTCCTACACGGCCAACTTGGCTGCCTTTTTGACAGTCTCGCGTTTGGACACGCCCGTGGAGTCCCTGGATGATCTGGCCAAGCAGTACAAGATTCTGTATGCACCCTTGAATGGCTCCGCGGCGATGACCTATTTCGAGCGCATGGCCAACATCGAGCAAATGTTCTACGAAATCTGGAAAGATTTGTCGCTGAACGACTCGCTGACACCGCTGGAGCGCTCCAAGCTCGCCGTCTGGGATTATCCGGTGAGCGATAAATATACCAAAATGTGGCAGGCCATGCAGGAGGCGGGTCTGCCGGCCACGCTGGACGATGCAGTAACCCGGGTGCGCAACTCCTCGACGGCAACGGGCTTCGCATTTCTTGGCGATGCGACGGACATACGCTACCTGCAGCTGACCAATTGCGATCTGCAGGTGGTCGGGGAGGAGTTCTCCCGGAAACCCTATGCCATTGCCGTGCAGCAGGGATCACATCTAAAGGATCAATTCAACAATGCGTAAGTTCAGCCTGATTTCGTATTAAAATAAGGGAACTTATTCCTCCACTTAACTCCCATCCAGCATTTTAACCCTGCTGAACAAGCGGCAGCTGGAGAAGCTCAAGGAGAAGTGGTGGAAGAACGATGAGGCGCAGGCCAACTGCGAGAAGCCGGAGGATCAATCGGACGGCATATCCATACAGAATATTGGTGGCGTCTTCATTGTCATCTTTGTGGGCATTGGCATGGCCTGCATTACGCTCGTCTTTGAGTATTGGTGGTACAGATATCGCAAGAATCCGCGCATTATCGATGTGGCCGAGGCCAATGCCACCCAACCGAACCCCAAAGATGGCGGCAAGGGTAACGATGGCGTTATCTTGGGTCACTCGGGCGAGAAGTTCGAGAAATCGAATGCCGCACTGCGGCCACGTTTCAATCAGTTTCCGGCTACGTTCAAGCCGCGTTTCTAGAGGACCTGCAAGCAACAACAAAAAAACAAACACAAATACCAAATCATTGTGAAATCGTCTACGTCTACAACTATAAGGAAACATGAAATTATTTTTCACATATTTATGCACGTGCAATCAATTAGTGTCAATTTTTAATAAACTCATGTGTCGTAAAAGCTATTTACTTGATTTGCCTGGGTACAGTTGTGCCAAAAATCTCACTTGCATCTATTTTGAGGTTAGATATTTATATCATTTTTGCATTATTCACAAGTGTGTGTGAAAAGGGCAAGCCCACACAGATAAGAACTGTTAACAGTTAACAGTTGGCGCTTAAAATATCATTTGCAGCTGCTGTTAAATGTTTAACAGATTTTTGCTTAACAGCATACTAGCATAACTTTAACATCCCCGCACGATGTTCAACAGCTAATACATTTGCGCTGCAGCCCTGGTTCGATACTTAGCAATCGATAGACTCATTTTCCATACACATCTCTCACACTTAAAAAGGCGGAGAAAAGTGTGAAAATTTGTCAAATTTTTCAATAAACAACATAGAAATTTATAAATAAAGCAAATAAAGAACGTGTTGCCCGCGCGTTAACCATAAACAATTTGCATGCGTCGTTTGAAGAAACTTGCGAAGAGTCACAGCGTGACGGCTACGCAAGAAAACGATGCAGTGGCGGCAGCAACAACAGCGGCGGCAGCTGCGTCCGATCCGGCGGCCCCGACAGATGCCAACGGCGGAGGCGATACGCTACTGAATGTGGACATCTTTAAACATTTCGACAAATCCGGGCGCAGCGAATTGTAAGCGAACTCCAATGAACGTGTGCTAATAATTTGTTGATAAATTTTCATGCTAGCATAAAATACCTGAAGCAACAACTGCAGGATAGTCCGGAGAGTCCGGTGTTCGATCAGCATGGCACATTCAAGCACGGCATCTCGAATGCCATTTACGAGCTGCTCTGGCAGGCATTACGCTACAAGATCAAGAAGGATGTCGTGCTGCACGTGCTCACAGATGTTGTTGTAAGTGCATCAAGGCGGGCATCAAAATCAACTTTACCCAAATCTCTTACATTTAGGCGCTGCACAAGGAGTTTCCCAGTCTGATACTGGACGTGGTCAACATACTGGACAGCGAAACGTCATTGATGACCGAAGGTCTGCAGGAGGAGCGTCATGGTTTTGTGCAAATTGTCAAGGATTTGGACAAGGTGTTGCCGGAGAGCTTGCTCAAGGAGCGCCTGGAAATTGATACCCTGCAGGAAGTCGGCATTGTAAAGAACAAGAGTTTCTACACAAAGTTCATCAAAGTCAAGACTAAGCTCTAGTAAGTTAACTATTTGCAAAACACGAAGGAAATATAAAATAAACCCTTCCTTTTGCAGCTATAAGCAGCGCCGTTTCAACCTGTTTCGCGAGGAGAGCGAGGGCTTTGCCAAGCTCATCACGGAATTGAATCAGGACTTCGAGGAGCACACAACCCCCGATGCCATAATGGACATAATTAAATCTCTGATAGGTGCGTGCCATCATTTGCAGCTATTTTCATAATCGTTGACTGTATCTCTTTCTTCAGGCTGCTTTAATCTGGATCCTAACCGCGTGCTGGACATTATCATTGAATCGTTTGAGACGCGTCCCGATCGCTGGAAGCTTTTTATACCTTTGCTGCGCAGCTATATGCCCACCGGCGCCATAATTTGCGAAGTGCTCGGCTATAAATTCTGCCACTTTAGAGCAACGCGCACGCCGCGCTCCCTGTACCATGTGTGTGCTCTGTTGCTGAAGCATGGCGTCATTGAGCTAAACGATGTTTATGTCTGGCTAACGCCAAATGATGGCAGCATACGTGCCAACTGGGAGGAGGAGCTGGCCGAGGCGAGAGAAATGGTCCGGAAGCTCCATGTGATTTCCACCAACAAGAAAGAAGAGGACAAGGAACCACCAGCACCGCCAACTACCAAGAAGTTCGATGAGGTACGTTTTGAATGCATCTAAATCTTTCCATTTACTTATTCCATTTGCACTCGACAGGAGAAATATAATGCCAATCAAAAGTTTGGTCTGTGCGAGGCTCTGCTTAAGGTTGGCGATTGGGAGAACGCGCTCAAAATTATACAAAAGCTGCCGGATCAGTCGGTTGTCGTTCAGGAGCCCATTGCGCGCGGCATTGTGGAGCTGGTGCATCTGTCAGTCGAGCAGATCTACTACAAGAAATGCTTCAAGGCACCCGCTGGCCGCAAGCCCAGCCGCAATCGGCTGTACGAGGACGCCGCGCTGGTTGCCAAGCTGCAGGCGCAGGATTTTGCCGATCTGCGCAAGTACACATGGCCCATGGCCAATGTGCTGGGTCCGTCGATGCACTGCGATACGGTATTGATGTACAAACTGGTGCGCATTATGGGCAAAATATTACTGGACATGGGTGTGGACAACCTTAATGGACCGCCGCCAAATACGGAGCTGGAGCAGCATTATTACGATATCATCAGCTGCCTGGACGCAAGCATATTGCCCTCGTTGCTTTATCTGGACAGCAATTGCTCCATGTCCGAGGAGATCTGGGCTGTGCTCAAATTCTTTCCATATCACTTGCGCTACAGCATGTACGCACGCTGGAAGAACGACAGCTATCAGCTACATCCGAATCTGATACGACGCTGCGGCCTGGCGCAGCGGGATATCAAGGCGCTAATGAAGCGCGTCAGCAAGGAGAACGTCAAGCCCCTCGGGCGTTTGGTGGGCAAATATAGCCACTGTACGCCTGGCCTGCTCTTCGATTATGTAAGCATATATCTGGCCATCTGGGATCAATCTCTTACTAAATCATTACCTTACAGATCCTGGTTCAGATTCAAATCTATGACAACTTGATCGGACCCGTCTGCGACATGCTCAAATATTTGACTGCCTTGTCCTTTGACTGCCTGGGCTATTGCATCATTGAGTCGCTGACGATGACGGGTCGCGGTCGCTTCAAGGACGACGGCACCTCGCTCTCGCTGTGGCTCCAGAGTCTTGCCTCCTTCTGCGGCACCATCTACAAGAAGTACAGCATCGAGATGAGCGGCCTGCTGCAGTATGTGGCCAATCAGCTCAAGTCGCAGAAGAGTCTCGATTTGCTGGTGCTGCGCGAACTGGTCCACAAAATGGCCGGCGTCGAGTCCTGCGAGGAGATGACAAATGATCAGCTGCAGGCGCTTTGCGGCGGCGAACAGCTGCGCGGCGAGGTGGGCTTTAAATCTATATGTATAATTTTATCTATGAAGCTATAATAGTTTACTTAGTGAGGCTCGTAATTGCTTGGATATTACAAATATATAAAAATATGTATATATTTATATATCATATTTTCAGGCTGGCTACTTCAGTCAGGTGCGTAACACGAAGAAGTCATCGAATCGCTTGAAGGAGGCGCTCGCCAACAACGATCTCGCCGTCACACTCTGCCTGCTGATGGCCCAGCAGAAGCACTGCGTCATCTTTCGGGAGACGGCCGCGCACAGCCATCTGAAGCTGGTTGGGAGTCTGTATGATCAGTGCCAGGATGCCTTGGTGCAGTTTGGCACATTTCTGGGCTCCACCTATTCGGTGGATGAGTATGTCGAACGCCTGCCATCGATTATCACAATGCTGCGCGAATATCACATTAACACGGATGTCGCCTTCTTTCTGGCACGGCCCATGTTCACGCATCAGATTAACGTAGGTGTCGGTTGTTGAAATTTAGATTACAAAATAAGTTAATTTGTTTTTACTTTTGCTTGGCAGCAAAAATACGATCAACTGCGCAAGGCGGATCCCAATGCCAAGAAGCTGACGACGGCGCAAAAGCTGCAAAAATATCTGGAAGCCACGCAGTTGATAATGAATCCCATTGTGGAGTCGGTGCGACCGCTGCACAGCTCCAAGGTGTGGGAGGACATTAGCCCACAGTTTCTGGTCACCTTCTGGAGTCTGAGCATGTACGATCTGCACGTGCCCAACGAGATCTATCAGCGCGAAATTGGCAAGCTCAAGCAGCTGGCACAGCAGGCTGCCGAGGGCAAGGATTCGGTAAGATCAGGTCACATACATCAAAAAGAACCTCCAATAATGAATGTGAATTGTTGCAGAATCAATCCAAAAACAAAAAGGAACAGGAGCGTTACATTGCGCTCATGGAGAAGCTTAATGATGAGCGAAAAAAGCAGCACGAGCATGTTGACAAGATACTGCAACGCTTGCAGGAGCAGAAGGATGGCTGGTTCCTGTTGCGCTCGGCCAAGTCAGCGAAAAACGATACCATAACACAGTTCCTGCAGTTGTGCCTCTTCCCGCGCTGCACCTTCACGGCGCTCGATGCGCTCTACTGCGCCAAGTTCGTGCAGACCATACACAATCTGAAGACGGCGAACTTTTCCACGCTGCTCTGCTACGATCGGGTACGGATTAACTATCTAGATATATAAGACTATTTTCCCTGATAGACTGTCTGACTAATTGGTTAATTTATGTCATGTAAATGCGGGATAGGACAGGTTATTCCAGCCTTCAGTGCGAAAAAGGGGGTTCACAGATTTTGGTGGATGAAGCTTCAAACTCATCTTCATGGAGTTCTTTAATGGGAAGTCCATCCCCCTCTTGGTTTGAGTGTCAAATTGGTGACTTGGGAAAAGTGGTATCCATCCGATTTTCCGACTTTCAATTCATTTATAAATATCTGTGTAAATTTTATAAAACTTCTCGAGGGAGGGAAAAGTTATATAAGCAATATTATAAGAATAAACCTGGGCAAAAAGCAGGTTAATACCCCGCTACTATTTATATATAGTATATATATTACGTCAACTCCAGTTAGCTAATAATTTTGGAATTTTTCTCAGCTCTTCTGCGACATTACGTACTCGGTGACATCCTGCACGGAGGGCGAGGCGACCCGCTATGGTCGCTTTTTGTGTGCCATGCTGGAGACGGTGATGCGTTGGCATGCGGATCAGGCGGTCTTTAACAAGGAATGCGCCAATTATCCCGGCTTTGTGACCAAATTCCGTGTCAGCAATCAGTTCTCGGAGGCCAACGATCACGTGGGCTACGAGAATTATCGGCATGTGTGCCACAAATGGCACTATAAGATCACGAAGGCGATTGTGTTCTGTCTGGATTCCAAGGACTTCATGCAGATACGCAATGCGCTTATCATACTGATGCGCATACTGCCCCATTATCCGGTGCTCTCGAAGCTGGCGCAGATCATCGAACGTAAGGTGGACAAGGTGCGCGAGGAGGAGAAAACCAAGCGACCCGATCTGTTTGCCATCGCCTCCAGCTATATTGGCCAGCTGAAGCTCAAGTCGCCGCACATGTTCAAGGAGAGCGACTTCCATCAGGTGGCCGAGCGGCCCGTTAAGGAACCGGTACCCCCGCCGCCCGGCACCAGCACGGTCAAGCTGCTCACCGGCGACAAGGTGAACGCAACAACTGCCCCAGCGACCTCCACGCCAACAACGAAAGCAGCTCCCGGTGCGCCGTTCTACGAGCAAAAGACGGGCGTCAAGGAGCCGGACGCCAAGCCTGGTAAGTGTAGCTCTTAACTGAGCCTTAACTTTTTGTTGATCCGAATTTTTCGCGTGCAGCTCAACCGATGCGCGGCGAGGCGAAGCTCGTCAAACCGGAGGGCAGTAGCACGGTGTCTGTGGTGTCCATCTCGAAGTCCGTTTCGGCGCCGTCCAACAGCGAACGCGAGAGCAAACGGGATGCGGCAACGGCAGCGTTGCGGGAACCCCAATCTCATCGCAGCATGGATGCCAGGGAGGAGATGCAGTCGAGTGCCAACAACAGCAACAGCAACAACAACCCGAGCAGCAACAGCAACCCGAGCAGCAGCAATAACAACCCG
Source organism: Drosophila kanekoi (assembly GCA_037075305.1). NCBI lineage: Eukaryota > Metazoa > Arthropoda > Insecta > Diptera > Drosophilidae > Drosophila > Drosophila kanekoi. Next base: position 1,720,646 of record JBAMCE010000566.1, on the reverse strand, counting down.
AGCAGCAATGGCAACCAAAGCGAACGTCGCAGTCGTGAACGGGATCGGGAGCGCGAGGATCGCGATCGGCACAGCATGAGCAGCACGCGCAGCTCGCAACGGGACAGCAATCGGAACAGCAACAGCAACAAGGAGCGCACCGAGGCCGAGCTGCAGCAGCGCGCACGCGAACGTTCGCAGCGCCTCGAGGAGCTGGAGGCGGCGGCCGCGCTGCGTGCCCAGAAACGTGAGAAGCTATTGCGACGCAGCGACGAGCGCAGTCAACATCGGCACGATGGCGTCGAGACGGTGGATTTGGTCAGCGGCGGCGGCGGCGGCAGCAGCCAGGCGGAGCATCGCCACTACGATGACTACGAGGGACGTCAGCGAGATCGCGACCTCAGTTCCGTATCCAATGAGAGCAACGGTTCGCTGCAGCATCGACGCAGTCACGAGACAATTGAATATGATAAAGGTGAGCACATTCGAACTATGTCACGAAAAGGGGGATACAGAAGGAGAATATATATATGTATTATATTCTTGATCAGTATATGGCAGTGTCTGTCTGTCTGTCTACCCTTTGACCTCTTAATATCTTGATAAAACCACGTAGGGATCCGTGTCTGTATAAAAAACGTTGCGTTCAACAATCTTATCCTTATGGATGTTATCATATTATAGGAAAATCATCTCAAAAAAGAGATTTTGTATTTAGATTTCGTGACAGGATTATTCGAATGTATCACATATTTTCGAAGTTATATCTTAGTTAATTCAATTACCTTTTCGATTTGCAGATTCTAAACGTCGTAAATTGGAATCGTCGTCGAGCAGTTCAAAGGTTAGTAGCATCTGGTTGCATACATAGTACGCTAAGACAACGACCGACCGAACCGCAACCAACGGAGGGCATTACAAAAAACCAATAAACAAAAACGAAACAAAAAAAAAAACAATAAACAAATTGAGTGAGAGCATCCGGCAGCTGGTGTAGACGAGACGTCAGACCAAGTCGGAAGCGCAACGCAACCCACCAAAATCAAATTCCCATCTGGACGCAATTGGAACTCCTCTCGTCCAAGTTAAACAAGTATACAACAAATGTGTACAAATTGGGGTATATTTTTTTAAATAGTATTAAGATCTATATAAAATAGTTATATAAGCGAACAGTTTAACTGTATAGAGAGAAATGAGTATATATTTTTATTAGAATTTTTTAAGCAGATAAGATTTTAGATGCAAATGTGAATTTGAAGGCAGCTGTGTTAAATCATTTGTAGAGTCCGTTTTAGGATTTATAATGCGATGTATATTTTTTTATGTAGTTTATATGTAAGTTAAGCTAGCCTTATAAGACACACGTGGACCACGACAACAAGGGCCTAGTCAAGATGCGAAGATTAAAGACGAGATGCAGAAGTTGAAGACGAGATGCGGAAGCAAAAGACGATGAAGAGATGCGGATAAAAATGAAGCAATCGCTGCGAGCCAATCAACCCAGAAACCCAAAAAAAATGGAAAAAGAACGCTGAAATCAAGCAGAAAAAAACCTATTTTAATCATCATTGGACCAAAAAGCAATATGGATCTTTACCTTCATGTGAAACGAGCTGAAAACTATATCGGCCAAGCTCGAAGCGCAGATCCAAACGGTTTTCCCACATTCGCTGCAAAATCAAAGAAAAAATCCTGAGGATCAGTAATCCCAGCTCTTCCAATCTACCTGAGGATGTGTAAAACCCAGAACATCCAAACAACCGTCGGGCACTTTCAACCCGAAACACGAAGGAAAACTCAATCAAGGCGAACCGCAGTCAACTACACGAGCAATTCCAAGGCAATAGGGAGATAAATAGATAACAACTACTTAACCCGAGCGCCATCAAATGCATGGAAAAACAATCCCCATCGAACTACAGTCCAGATTTTATTCAATCTCAAAGAAAGCTGATCGTTATGGAGGATAAACCTTAAAAACAAACATTCCGGAGAGCATTCCTTTCACTACACATTCGACTTGCAACACTGCAAACAAGTATTTATCGATAATTATTAAGCCTCATATTGGAAATTCAAAACATATCGAAAGACATCCACACTTTGTCGCCATCAACAAAATAAATGATCGATCTTCACAATATGGATCAGGAATATGGAGGAAGCACACCAAAGCGCTAGAACCCGCCGCGCCATAACTGGACGTAGCTTTGGCCTTAATCTACACTGGAGAAACCGGAGATGTGTATATGGATCCAGCTAAAGACTTTCATCGGAAGAAAAGAGGAAAGGAGATCAAAATTTTAATTTGGACCTGGAAACTTCCATTACATTGAAGAAATACTGGATCTATTCGAAGACTCAGATCGAATGCGGACCTCTTAAAGTTGGGCTAATCTACAATAAAAATATTCGACCTTAGACAACAATCGATAAATCGTACATATCAAAAAATGGATCTATTCGTTAACTCATCATCAGAAATTCATCAGAAGAGAAGAAGCTTTAAAGTAGACCTTAATCCACAATCAGAAAAGAAATCTACAATCGATAAATCGCACATATCCTGATCTAAAATTGGATCCATTCGATAACTTTCATCAGGAGAGGCGAATCTTTCAAGTAAACCTTAATCAACAATCAGAAAATCGCACATCTTACTCTAAAATTGGAGCTATACGTAAACCTTCGTCAGAAGAGAGGTCCGTCAGTCTCTTGTAATCGACTCTGGAACCGCTCAAAACTCATTTAAAACCAATAAGTTCTACGTCAAAGACAAACCACCAAAAAGTAATGGAACACTATTCACACTGGACGTGCTGCGCCCAGCGTTGCCCAACACTGTTCCGACTCTACACAACGTCTCAGCCTAGTGCAGACTGCAGTTTAGTTGTACTTTTATTCGTTGATCTTGACTTGATTGTGTGCAGACGGGTAAGTGATCAGTGTATTGCGGTTGGGCGGAGACTCAACTTGGGGGCGGGCCAGGATTAGCGTAGCATATGGGCGAAATGGTCCAATTGGGCTGGGTCTTAATACTTTTTAATTTTGGTTTTTGAGTTTTGTTTTCAAACACATCATCCCACATCCATCATGTTGCCAAATTTTCCAATTCATATTAATATAATGTCATTGCAGAAGGTGGAGGAGCTTGTCGATAGTGTGAAGAAGGCGCGCGGCCTGAAAACCAAAGAGCGCAACAAAGACAAGATGTCCGATGAGGAGCGTGACGCGCGCAAGGATCGCAAGCTGGGTAGGAAACGGGATCGCAACGAGGAGTCCGGCACCAGTGATCACAAGCGTCGGCGTGAAGGTGAGGCAAGAACTGTGAAAATTATATTCAAGACATTCAAGAATGTACGATTTTTAGCACAAAACGGCGATGATGACATGCGCGAACGGGATCGCCATAGAGTAAGTGCTGAATACTAACCCAAGTGTGTGATGGCCAGCGATAACATTTCTCTCGTTATCTGCAGGACAAATCATCCCGAGAACGTTCGCACGACAAATTTGATAGGGACCGCGGTGGTGGAGGAGGAGGTGGAGGCGGAGGCGGCAGTTCGCGTGGTGATGATCGACAATACAGCATCTCGAAGTCGACACGCTCATCGAGAATGAACTACTGAACGCATGCGGGAAATCATCCCTTCCCGTATTGTGAAGCGCATTTGATTTAAGAATAAAAAAAAAATAGAAAAACAATAAACGAATACAATTTTATTTACTATTTTAACGTAAACTGAAAACTAATTTGTGAAAATTTTACAATTTTCTAATAACTAAAAAATAAACACAATGTAAAGTTAACCAAGAAGAAGAAGAATTTCAAATGTTAAAAAACACTGCGAGAAAGAAAGCTCAATGTTACTGAAATGCTTTAAATTTAAATTTGGCGCCAACGACCGATTATCTTGATATCCGATAACTTTTTGTGCCATTCACAGCCAGCATTAGACATAGGCATCGATAAGCAATTTTGAGTCTAGCTATGTATCGAATTTAAATATCGATGAGCAGCTTTTAATATTAGATTTATTTTGATTGGGGTAGAGCTTGCCTCGTTTTCGGATCTCTTTCGTTCTTCTTGGCAATGAAATTTCATTTATGCTTACATTAACTATTATTGTACTCGTTTAATGAGCATTTTATAGTTTTAAAGTATCGATACTTTTTGCAACCGTTTCAAATGAAAGCAACCCTAAATTGCGCCCAACGCCGTTATGACAATTTTTAGTACATTTTGTTACAAAGGATATATCGCTAGCAAATGTCCTGTGGCCCACACGTGAAGGTGAAGCTCCGAAAATTTTTAGTCTTCAGTGCGTGTCCCAACAAATTGGCAATGGCAATGGCCCGGCGGCAGTTCTACTTTAGTAAATACACAAATTTTCACAAAAATCACATCAAACTGTTTGCTGTTTATATGAAAACGGCAAATCTAATGCAAAACTTTAACGTGCTCAAGCGTTCGCTATAAGCAGCCGAAGGTGGTGGAGCAGGAGGACGGGCGCTGCCGCTGCCGCTGTCGACGCTAACGCCGCCTGGACCACCCACCAATACATTGACAGCACTTTTTACGGGCTAAGAGTGTACGTGTGCGTGTGTGTGTGTGCTAAAAAGTTGTTAGTGTTATTTCAATTACATCAATTATTATGCGACTTGCGGCGTAAGCAACAAGCCAAACAAGTGTTTCAAGCAGACGAACATTAAAAATTGCTTACTTCAATTTATGAAAAATTAAAAAAATAACAAACTAACATGGCTTAACGTAGGCGTGTCTGCTTATTGGTCGCTGTTGCTGCACAACTAAACCAGCTACTTACGGTAAGTGCGGCTTAACTTAGCTATTCATTTATTTATTCACACATACACATACATACATATGTATTGGGCTTACATAATAATAAATATGTGCGCCAGGCGCGCGGTGCGCAAACGATTTTAAACATGAAAATAATTGCATAATAAACTGCCGACTTTTACATGCCATATCTTGGCGCTATATAACCTGATTTGCAGAGCTAATGAGCCAATTTGGAGTCCACTGAAAAACCTACTACCTAATGCAGTAGGGAAGAAGCTACTTCTTTTGTGCTTGCTCTGCCAGCTGCCACATTTAGTGCTGACAATTTGGCTACTTAAAATTTGGCTATTTTCCAGTGCTTGAACTTTTAAGTTGATTTGGCTTTTTTTGCGCTATTACTTCAATGTACTAAGAATTCGGCTTATAGCCATTTTGGGCCCCTAATTCAGCTATTATTAGCTATTTTTTACACCGAATTAGAGCTTCCGTTATTCAAATGTACCAAAATGTACCCACTCCTTCCGAATGGGTACCAAAATAAATGTAATTAAGGGACCTACAAAATTACCCATATTTAAATAGTAAGCTTTATTCAATCAACAAAAAAGTCCTAGCATGGGTCATTTAAATACTTATATTTTCAAATTTAACAACTTTTTCTTGAAAATGGTACTTATTTTCGTAAATTTTGGTACCAATTACGGTTTTTCAGTTGGCAACCGTGCTTGCTCTGTTCTCTCCCAATTTCGCTGGCTCTCTCTCGCTCCAACTGTTTTTTTTTGTCGTGCTCTCCCACGCCACAAATTGCAAACATCTGTTTTTGCAGGCGGCGGCGGCCAGTGCGCATGTCAGTCGCACGTGTCAGTCGCGCGCGCCCACGCTAACGGTACCTACGCTAAACAAAAACAAGTTGTCTCCAACGACAACGCCGACGTTTTCTTTTATTTTTACGTCACATTCGTTGCCGCTGCTGCCAGGCGAACTGCCCGGCCATAGCCATAATAACAACAATGGCGACACACAGACGCAGCTGCAAGCAGCGCTCGAAAGCATGCTAGCATTTGCGTCTGTGTAAGTGTGTGTGTGTGTGTGTATGCATTGACAGCATTGCAGGCGCCATGTTTGTTGTTGCTGCTGCAGCTACTGCTGCTGGGTAAATGATTTTGTTTTGTCATGTGAACAATGCCACAGGGCACACACACACACACACACATGCACACTCTTTAGTGATGCGAGTTCTGTGTTTTCGAGCATTTGTTTGCTTTGTTGCCTTTGATCAGTCAGGCTTAGCCTTCGCCTATCGATATCGCTGTTAATTATCGAATTGCCTTTGTAATTATACAGGCTCTGGCCACACACTGTGCTTAGTCTTTACGTAACACTAACACATCGAATGTGCATGTATATGTAAAAGCCTTTGTAAACATGTTTGTGTTTACCTTGTTGTTCTTGTACCCTGTAACGTTAAATAACAGGTAAGAAGTGTCTGATAAGGTTGGGCAACAGTGTGTTGCGGTCAGAGGTTTCATTGGTACAGGATATCCTTTAGTTAAGCAATCTGGTTTGCTCCCTTTTTGGCATGGCTTAGGCAATAACTATTGTCTATTTGTCACGCCCCATCCAGCCGGATTTTTATTTGCCTCTCAACGCCAACTGATTTAGTGGATGAGTATTGCGTGTTCTTCGTCCTTCGAACATGACTATTGCACAAGCGTAATAAATTTCCTTTGCTCTTCTTCTACCACTTCCACATCATTATCTTGTTCTTGTTTATTTTGGTTTATTTTGCTGGTCTGGCGGCCTTCGCTTTGAACTTCTGTTATTTTCTGGCCATTTTTTGGTCTTGCAGCCGAAATGTCCTTGAGCCGCTTACATAACGCGTCGCTTTGTCTGTCTCTGTCTGCGTGTGTGCGTGTGTGTGGGAGGGTGTGTGTGTGGGTGTGGATTATTAAATTTTATTCGTCATACTTATTACGATCTGTGGGCAAAAAGTTTGAGTTAAGTATGCTTAAGTCTATTGAACTTATTCTCCGAATCTACTCCCACTTATTTTGTTTAGGATTTTTGTTACCATAACAAGCTCTTCAGGCAAAAACTTTTTCGATATAAAAGCCATGTTGGGGCGGTTCCTATTGTTGTGTGTGTCTTTCATGCTTGGCACAAAACTTAGGCACAATATTTTAATTGAAGATGTTTTGCGTAAAACTTAACTTTAGCAGGAAAGTTAATACAAAGCTTTTTTTGAGGCGCTTCACTGAATTTCCTGAACCTGAAACCTTACACTAAAATATGAGCTGAATTTCTAAGGAATCTGATTTGGATGTTAAAAGCATAAATTGTACTAGGAAATCCCGTATAAAAAGCTTTTTTATGTCGTTTCTGTGAAACTTTCTTGGAGTTAATACTGGGTATAAGACCGTTAACCATATTTCCAACTGAATTTCTCAAAAGTCCTCTTTACTGTTAAAAGAATAATTTGTTCTTAGAAATCCCACGCTAAAATCTCATTCAAATCACTTCTCAAAACTATAAAATAAATCCCTGAATCTTCAAGGATTAACTTTCTTGTTAAAACTAATGTTAAGGCATGAAGTTCACATGAAAATCTCAATTAAAACGGTTTTCCTAATTCAAGTACATTATTCTTAAGAAAAGTATGATTCATTTGTTAAAATATCATTTTGTTTTCAGGCATTTCGGGACTTGAATCGTAATAGAATGTTGCGTAGTAGGATGTTGTTATAGATTCTAGCTGATTTGAGTATAAAGTTCTACATATTTTCGCTCCAAGCATTTTGAGCTTAATTTAATTATTTTTTAAAATTTAAGTTGTCCTTAATTCAAGTTGATTTTATACGCTTACTTGAATATGAATTGATTACACGCTGTTGGCTCTTCAAATCACTGAGCACACACACAAACACACACACACACAAACACTCACATACAAGCACACACACACAAGCGCGCACACACACACACACACACACTCACACACACTCAAACACACAAACACACACATTCACACACTGAAACTTGTGCTGCAGCAAATGGCTTTGGCATAGTCACATAGTCGTGAAAAAGTCGTGAATGCCATGGAATCCATGCAGGATTGCCATCTTGGGTGCACCCAAGGCGTTTGTCCTTTGGTTTCAATTATGTGCACTTAGTGCATGCTGTTCAAGTACAAGGATAATGTGTATATACACAAAACACTTTGTGCACATTCTATCGCACATATCTTGCATATCTGTTGTGCAGTCGCCAGCAGCTGGTCGCCAGCCCAAGCGCCCAGCTCCAAGCTCCAAGCGCCAAGCTCCCCAGCCTTTTGCATGGCTCTGCACACTCTTATTTTGATTTTCTTTTTCTTTCTCCTTTGCCTTTGCCTTTTTGCGGCTCGTGTCAGTCGATCGATATGGAAATGCCACGAACCTGATATTGAAATGTATTCGTACACATGTCCGAGATATTTTCAATGGCAGGCAAAATGGAATCGCATACATTGGCAGGCACTGTGTACATTGTAATTACAACTGAATTACGTACGGCTGGTTATCCTTGCAAGCTCTTAGCCCAAACACACAGCGAACGCAAGGCAAAAATCAATTTAAGCTGCATGTTCGGACAATTCCTCTGCGGTCGCTGACTGTTCACTCAATTATTAATTTCATTTAACAATGAAAATTGCTGGACAAAGCAAAAAAAAAAAACAAAAATAAAATGGTGGACAGAAACAATGTGGATGTGCGAAATGTCAAAGGAAAGTGTGTCCTGCCCGACAGGGTCCTTTCGACTTGCTCTTCCTATGCTCGCTGTGATCCAGCAACAGCAAAAAATTGATATTCAAGTGAGCCCAAAAACGTACTTTCAAGATATTTCTGTCGTTTTTAGTACTCTTTAAGACTTTATTAATTTTCTAAATTTTTTGTAGAGAAATTGACTTTGAAAAATAGAAATGTGAGCGCCAATAACAGTTCTCTGTTAAGCCCAACATTGCTGTGGGCAGCGCGCTGTTAGAGCGCTGTTAACAGCTGTAAGTGCGCTGTAAATGTAAAATAGTTTCATGTTCTGAAAGTTTCTTATTAAAATGCACAAGAAATTGGCTGTTCATTGTTATTGAAAGTCTTAACTGTCTAAAGTATCTATAGATTTTCTTAACATTCAATAACTTTTGAGAAATGAAGATTCAATACTTCTTCCTGCTCTTTAAAATGGCTTAACATATTGGATTCTATACTCAAAGTAATATAACAGTTGTATAAATAATATGCTGTAAAATATAATGCTATTAGTTTTTATTATTATATATTGTTGAAAACGATTTACCATCAACAAAAGTTATTGATGCGTTAAGTTATTTGCGACTAACTAAAGGCATAGATATACCATGTTTTGTTATGCAAAAGGTATATTATTCTTATATTCATATTAATTTAATTGTACTATAAAATATATTTACATATATTTATTACATACTCATTTACTTTGTAGAAAATTTATTATTTTTATATTTTTAATATATTTTAAGAGTTAGTTTTAAGTGTACTTGCTTCACTGTGCGGCAACCGGCATTTTGACCGCTCTCTCTGCCTCTCTCTCCCTATCTCTCTCTGTCTGCCTCTCTCACTCGGCTGCTCTCTTTCTGTCCCTCTCTGTCGGTCTCTCGCTTCTCTGCCCTGAGGCTCTCCGTGTTATGAGTTTTCCCGCTGCCGTTTGTTGCTCTGTTTCAGTTCTTGACTTCGGAGCGCGGACTGCAGTTTGTTTTATTCTCGGTTCGACGCAACGAAACAAATTCGAAAATAATTTATTATTGCAATATTATAAACAACAAAAAAATATATGTTTTCATTATACATCAAAATGAAATAGTGTGCGTGTGTGTGTGTGTGTGTTTGAATATAGTTATCTGTGTTGCGGCAAAGCACGTGTGAGTTTATTGAGCAAGAATTGCGCCATTTTTTGGCCCAAGAAACCTGAAAACGCAATTGAATTTTATGATAATATTCGAATTTGTTTCAATATTTAGTCGCTGCTTTTAGTTTTTGTTGTTGTTAAAAGCATGCTGTGCCCATAATTGATGTTATTTATAAACCCAACAAAATCCAAACACATTCGAATATCGAAAAATCGACGCCAAAAGCCAAACGGAACAGCTGCGGAAAATGCTGTGAAAAGCCAACGTCAGAATGTGCGTAAAAAAACAACAGAAAACAGCTTCTTGTAAAATATTTATATATTTAAGTTTTATTTTCGTTTAGTGACATTTCGACAGCACCTTTTTTTTCCATCGTTGTCGCTGTGCGTATTTTTAGAAATTGTTTTTTTCATAATTTCTTTTCCAATGAATGCAATGAATTTTTCAACCAAATATTTTGTACTTTCTGTTTATTTTGGCCTCGCTCCCTCTCTCCCTCCCTCTCTCCCTCCCTCTCTCTCCCTCTCCCTCTCTCTCTCGCTCTTTCGGTTCGTCTGACTTGCTCTCGTTTTGCAACACTGTTCTACATTTATGTGCTGTGAACCCGTTTCGCATTCCAAATTTTTGTATTATTCCGGTCATTTGCGTTTGCCTCTTTGCGACATTCTTGCCGCTGTCGTTGCCGTTGTCGTTGTCGTTGTTTTTGTCCCGCTGATAACGAAACGCAAACTGCCAACGGCCTAGAAACTACCTATACGAAACTCCCCTACACATGTTCAGGTACATCTCTGGCTGTTGGGTCTCTGGTCTACCTATACGAAACTCTCCCACTTCCTCTGTAAGGTTCATTTCAGTTCTGGCAGCTGTTGAGCTCAGTTTGGTTTTTCTATTGTTTCAACAACAGTTTCCACTTTGGGCTACGTTTTACTTAACAGAATAGATATGTTAGGGGATGCGATTTTATGACACAACCCAACACGAAAACGAAGTTAACATTTTTCAACACTGCGTTAATAATTTAACCAAGCACGGTGTGAATCCCCGACACGCGTAGACGATTGGGTTTTTAAGCCGTTTATCTTTTAAAAAGAATAATTTCGCAATGCGGGAGCTCATTAAACGTGTTTTTTGGGTCTCATTAAGAATGTTGCCTGAGGTTCAAGAAACCCGTTCGCTTGTCTCGCAGCTAGTTAAAATGTTATGACTAATTTCTGCCGAAGTTTGAAGCTCGCCTCTTGCCAAAAAACTCAAAACCTGTTTTGGCTTCTTTCTTTGTTGCCAAAATATTTCGCTAGCACACGTGAAAATGAGTTTTGCCACGAACAAAAACGAGCTCCAAGTTCATTTTGACTTTACACTTTCAAACAAAGTTAACTTTTGTTTTAAATCTCTCAAAAGCTGTTTTCCTTTGATTGAATTGTTACTCTAGGCAACTATATTCTATAGAATTTTATTGGTATCTTCTTTCCATCATTTAAACAGCTTTTTTTCCGACCTGACATCTTGTAAGCATTTCCACAGTCTTTGGCCTGATTGAAGCATTTACTCAACAGTCTGCGATTTTTACAATTTGAATCTATATTTAACACAGTTTAAGAGCTCGAGTCTTCCACTTGACGTTCACAGATGTTCGCTTTTGTAGATCAAGCCAAAAATATGGTCACACTTTCTTTTTTTAGCAGTGTGGCTGCATTTAGCTTAAACTACCTTTGCGCTTGTAATTCCCAACTAAGCTGTTTTTCCATCGAAAAACATTATTATATCATAGAAAAAAGACGCAAAAAGATTAATCATTAAATATCTGGACACATGGAATTTGTTTATGTTGATTCCTATAAGGCCCACCCTCTGTTATCTAGTCTGCACATTTTTGTACCTAATGCCCATTTGGCCATATCTCTTGCGGCATTTTCCTTGTAAAACGCTGACCACCTTACTATCTATGAGTATGACACACGAAATATATAGAAATATATATCACAGCTAATAACAAAAGCCCCCCCCAAAAAAAAGGCCCCCGATAACAGTTTCTATACCGATGTAGGTCTCGACCAAGCCTTTGATTTATGATGAATTGTTGTCACATAGCTCGCTATCTTTAATGTAATTCCGGAAATATTTGTACATTTTTTCTGCATCAAAATCGTTTTAGTTCGATGTTCCAAATTGTTTTTAAAGCCCAATCATTAGATTGAAATTACATTTGGCTAAAGCATTAAATCACGTTGTAAAATGTGACTTTGATATCAGAAATAGATGACCTCATATTTTATACAAAAGCTAGTTCTCGAACTGAAACTGGTTTTTTATGTGGGCGCAAATTGATTAATACTCGAAATTCTCTCTCTCTCTCTCTCGCTCGGTTCCAAGAGATGTTGGGAATTGGCATAAAATAATCCAAGCGATAAGTTTTGCCTACTTAGTTATAAAAACGTAAGATAAGCATTTTATTTATACTCAAAACTCTCCGAAATTCACATTGATCGAGGCGCATAAATTGTTGGCTTTGCTTTCGAAATGTAAATTATGACGTACGATAAGAATTGTACGAATTTCGAGTGCACGATTTCGCCTAATGTTTTAATCAATATATACTTATGTCTCACACGCCCTTGCCCCAAATACGGCAAACCCCTTGACGCCATAAATATGCCCCTCGCCCATCGGGAGACTAACAGCAAACCAATTACGAAGCCACCCGCCGCTGGCCGAAAAAAGGGACAATTCCGATGGCATTGGGATAAAGTTTCCTCTTCTGTTTTCTTACTTTTTCGGGTAGCTTGTCACTCAGAGCTATGGCTCCCCGGACGTGCCCGGCAGTCGCTTAGCATTTGTCGTCAAACCGTAAAATGATTTTGCGGTGATTTGTGATACACATTTCGGCTGCGTTCTGTGTTCTTTTTCTGCTTGTTGTTTTTTTTTGCTTGTTGTCTTTTTTAGCTCCCCATATAAGATTCGCTTTTTCTGCTTGTTGTCAAGGCCAAAAGTTCTGCGAATGAGCTGGGCTGAGCTGGGACGCATTCGTGAGGGTTTGTCAATAAGTAATTGAGCCAATTATAATGCAGAAGCGTTGAGAAGTCGCGGCATTGATAAACGAAATGTGTAAGCTTGAATCAGTTGAAGTGCAGAAGAAACACTGGTTCGATATCGATAGTTATCGATTGGGGAGAAATGTGGAAGATATATATTCAAGAAGTTTTCTATGTTCGGGTATTCTCACGAGCTCTGGTTCGACATTCATAGTTATCTATTAGATCGATTAGAATGAATGGGAGTTTGATCGATATATGAATATGAAATTTTAACGATATTTTGATAATAGCTTAGCTGCCTTGAGGTCTAAAAGACTATCTTTTCTCACAATATTCTCAAAAGCACTGGATCGATATCGATATTTATCGATTGGGGAGAAATGTGGAAGATATATATTCAAGAAGTGTTCTAGGTGTATTCTGGCGATATGCTCTAAAGCTCTGGTTCGACATTGATACTTATCGATTAGATCGATTAGTATGAATGGGAATATTATCGATATATGAATATGATATATTAACGATCAAGGCTTAGCCGCCTTGAGGTCTAAAAGACCATCCAAGAAATGTAAACCATTCTCACAATATCAATGAAAAGCTCTGGTTCGATATCGATAGTTATCGATAAGAGATAAATGTGGAATATAATCGATATTTAGTAAATTGCCTAGCGACTCTAGTTTTAGAAGACAATCCAAGAAGTGTTATCTATTCTCGAACTGTGCTCAAAAAACACTGATTCAGTAGCGATAGGTATCGATGAGATAGATCGATATCGATAGGTTGAGACTAGAGAGAAATAGTTAATATTATCTATATTTTATTGAGAGCTTATCCGGCGTTAGGCTTAGGATTCGAATTAAACCAATCAAGTTCTTCCTTTCTATTGCAATACATACATATATTCACATATCTTTCTTGATATCGATATATATGGATAAACTTCTTGCAAGCCATCTCTTAAAGTCTCTGGGATTAGCCGAACAGTTATTTCATTGCGTCTATTTACATAAAAGTTTTTACGCAGACAAATAATAATAGGCCTTGGCAAAACAATAAAGTGTCCAAAATGCGCATGACTTAATTGTTTTTATCAGCAATACAAATAGATAATAAAAGTAATAAACCAGCTTGTACCTTGGCGTTGTTTCCGTTCTATTCCTATTCAAGGATAAATAATTTCAAATTGCTTTGCGTAGGCATTTAATGGCAATTTCCTCCCCGCCCCCCGCCCGAGGCACCAGGCCAGCACTTGACACACATTTAGGGCTCACAATTGGATCCGTTAACTGGGCCACACAATGAAGCCGGGCCGGGAATGCCTCTCCGAGCGGTTTATTATTCAAGTTTGCAAATGCCAATGGAAATTCAAATGAATGCGCCGAGTACCCACGCACTCACATGCATACACGTTGAGAAATATCCAAGCAATTTCTACTCCGGTTAAGTTGTCAAAATGAAAGAAATTCTTATTTTAAGAACTATTCTAATATCGAAATGCATAAATATTAGACTTGAATTAAGTCCTTAGAAAGTGTTTTAAGCTGAATCGATATAGTTGCAAACTTGTTTCAAGCATGCAAGTACTTGTAAAAAGTATTTTGTGCTTAGTTTGAGACTTTTTCTTAAATTCTTATTCCAAGATCTTCACTTTTTTGAGCTCAGAACAAGACACAGATGTCTTATGTCAATCTCAAGAATATTTTACTTTCTCGAAAACGATTTCAGTATGTTTTAAGCATGGAAGTTATTGTGAAAAGGGTTTTTCGCTTAAATCAAGCCGTTTTCTTGAATTCTTATCTCAAGATCTTTTCTTCTTTTTAATCCCGAATTCAGTTTGTTTTTAGCATGGAAGTTATTGTGAAAAGGTTTTTTTCGCTTAAATCTAGCCGTTTTCTTGAATTCTTAACTCAAGATCTTTTCTTCTTTTTAATTCCGAAATTCCTAACTACAAGACTCAATTGCATAACTCAATCTAAGAAATCTTTTACTAGAATTGAAAAGGATTAGAGCTTGTTTTAAGCATAAATTGTTTGTAAAAAGTGTTTTGTGCTTAGTTCAAGTCTTTTACTGCAATTCCAGAACTCAGTCAATCTTTTTTCTCTCAGTGTATGAGCTACATTCAGATATGAACATGTGGCAATTGTTTCAAAATTGCTTTCAGCCATAAATTTGCTTTAGTTGGCAGCTGCAGTGCTTCGTTTTGACCAAGTTCCGTTGCGGAACATTTCGCCTTGCCGGGAGAACCGCATTGAACCGGTTAATACGGCCCATTACCGGTTATAATCCAGTGTATTTTTTATATCCCTCCTACATTTCCCATGTCGGCAATTGGTTTTGATTTGTTGGGTTAATATATATTTCTATCGTCAATGAAAGAACTTTCCTCTGCCCAGCCACAAACTGACGCCGCGCGCGTGTCTATCGATCGGGCATAAGGTTAAAGTTTAAAGACTAGATAGACAGCTTGAACTATTTGTATTTGTGGAAAACGCATTTATGTAAATATAGATATATCTTTCTATTGATCTGTTAATATAGCAGCAAAAACATATGCCATATATATCCACAGTACGCTCGAATGCATTTTTCAATTGCATTTTGAATAAAATTATTTTTTTTTTTGGCCACAAAGACAAACATTTTCTTGGTAAGCGTCCAAAAAAAATATACGTCGATTGGCCATAAGCAAATGGCGTTTTTGTATATTCAAATTGCATTTGAATACCCTAGATAATGCGGATAAGAGATGGGAAGTGTAGCTAAAAACATGCATGTAAAGTACAGTTAAAGGAAATCTTTCTACAAAGCATCTTATCTTCAAACAGCTCTTCTATGTGATTCTCAGAACTGAATAGTTTCAGTGTTATAAAGTGATTAGGCACGAAAATACATTATATGAAAATACCTTTATTTCCAAAAGCAGGGTTTATAAATATAGAAAACCCTTCTTTAAATTTATATCATTCTGCAAAGCATCTTATCTTCAAGCAGCTCTTCTACGTGATTCTCAGAATTGCATAGTTGCAGTGTTATAAAATGATTAAGCAGGAACATAATTTATATGAATATTTCCTTAATTTCCAAAGCAGGGCTTATGAATGTAGAAAACGCTCCTTTAAACTTATAACATTCTGCAAAGCAGCTTATCTCCAAACAGCTCTTCTATGTGATTCTCAGAACTTCATATTTCCAGTGTTATAAAATGATTAAGCACAAATAATACGTTATATGAAAAGTCCCATAAACCGGGCCTAGAAATGTTTTTTCTTTTAATTTATATTATCGATAAAAGTAATCCAACTTTTCCCCTTAATAAGTATAGAGTATCTAATTGGTCTCGCCTCCATTATGTTTGGTTGACCTTTAAATATATTTTTGTTATTCCAACTTGAACTTGGATTTGAATTTGACAACAACTGACGCAGTCTGGACGCGTGGCCTCCGGCTATAGACGACAAAATCCTGTACTTATTTGCATTTCATATAAAAATAAAAACAAAACGAGACAATCAGCTGCCAAAGTAAATAGTTAACGGCTGAACGGATACGTCAATTCGTTTTTGCGTTTAAGCATTGCCCCAGGTGCTCGATGCGAACGGAAAGTCACAGACCATAATTCATAAATTGTTGATGACAGCAGTCAATATTTATGGTTGGCTATAAAAGAACACATCATGAAAATCACATGGCAAATGAATTTCCAACATTTTCCTTACTGTCCTTTGAAGCTTAAAGCTTTAATTTAACAAATGTTTAATAATCATTGAACCTTTTGGTTTAATAATCCCTTAAACCTTTCGCTTTTTAAGCAAAGGGCTTAATGTTTTTCTATAATTATATGTAGATATCTGAATGTAGGAGCTTTGAATATACGTTTGAAGCAAATGTTGCCTGATTTTAATGCTAATCTATAATCTATAGCCCAAATCATGAACAAAAAGCCAAAACACGTGAAAATCGGATGAAAGTTACCTAGTTATAGGACCTTGCATGTATGTATGTGTGTGTATGTGTGTGTGTATGTGTGTATGTGTGTATGTGTTTATGTGTGTATGTATGTATGTGCGTATGTATGTATGCATGTAAGTTGTCTTTTATACCACAGCAGACCAATTTATCTTCTTGTGCTGCATATTTAAATAAGAAAAGATATTTATTAAAGCTGCCCTCCTCCTCGATTCTCAAAAATTGAGGTAAGGCTCGCCGGCTTCATCTATGAATAAGGTGCAGGCGGCTTCAACGTGGTAGCTGAGGAGGTGGAACCCCAAGGGGATCAAGAGGCGTTTGTAGGTATGTGTGTATGTAGGTATGTAGGTATGTAGGTATGTAAGTATGTATGTATGTATGTATGTATGTATGTATGTATGTATGTATGTATGTATGTATGTATGTATGTATGTATGTATGTAGGTATGTATGTATGTATGTATGTATGTATGTATGTATGTATGTATGTATGTATGTATGTATGTATGTATGTATGTATGTATGTATGTATGTAGGTAGGTATGTATGTATGTATGTATATATGTATGTATGTATGTATGATGTATGGTGTATGATGTATGATGTATGTATGTATGTATATATGTATGTGTGTATGTATATATGATGAATGGTGTATGATGTATGATGAATGGTGTATGGTGTATGATGTATGTATGTATGTATATATGTATGTATATATAATGTATGATGTATGTATGTGCGTATGAACATATGTGTACTTTTTGGTATGTATAGAAAATGGTTGGAATGCTGGCAATGACAGCTCGCCGCTGGGCTTAGGGTCTCCCCCATTTGGCCACGCCCGAGTGGAGCACTCTCACTTATTGAATTTTCTATGCTTCAAACAAACAGTGGCTGGGTTTAAGTAGTTCAGTTCAAGTGCTCTTATAAATATAATCATAAGCTGCTTAACGCCTTTGACTGCCGGTTAAATCCGGTTAAGTGGTTGGTTAACTGCTTTATATCGAAGCCACTGAACTTGAAAATGTTTTTAGTTAGTGTTTACCTGTCTGGCTGTCTGCCAGTCTGTTCATCTAATCAGCACTTTGGCCCACTGACGGACCCACTGAATTGGGTTAGGGGGTAAATCAATTTAGAAGACAATTGTGGTTAGATAATAAAGGTAGTAAATGGACTTTGACGCACGCGACTGGCGTTTAAAGCAAGTGAGAGGGCCCGACCAGTCGGGAGTGCCCGACTGCGGGATGCTCTGAACAAGCTGTCAATCCTTACTCTATACACATACATGTACACACACAGCCAAGCACGAATGCATCTGTGCCTCTTCTTCCTTTAGCTATACACTCTGAATGTGAAATGTGTCCTTGATTAGCTTCGGGGCTTATAGTCCGATCGTTATGAAATTTTCAGGGCATTTAAAGGGACTAGAAATTTGCGTAAATACTCAAGTTCAAGACTATATCTCTTAAAATCTGTAAAATTTTAGAAAGGAATGGGAAAGGTATCTAAAAAGTAAAATGTTTTTCAACTGGAGATACTAAGGGATATCGTATATATCAAGTTTGGTGTATATCTAGCTCTAGCTCTTATAATCTTCGAGTTTACGAAACCTTGTCTCAAAATCGATAATTATCATTATATATCAAATAGGAGGAGGTACCTATATAATGATAGCCCCGTTCTGCATACTTTGAGCTAGATAAAGTTTAAAGTCTAAAAGATTTCCATGTTAACTGTAGTATGATATAATTAAGAACCGGTTGGTCGACTTGAATATATTATATACGTATTACCTAGCTAGAAAAGTGGAATCTATTCAATATTCTATCGGGAATATAAAGACTTTCGCTCAAAGATAACTCCTTCAACTTTTGACAGTCGCACAATACCCTCCGCAAGGCTATAATGATAGAATATCATGAGGCGACAATAATAAATCATTATTGAGGGTCAACGCTTGCGAAAGAATAATAATAATCATCATACACATATGTAATTAAATTCCGTTTTCAATTGATGGCAAATTGCACAGTTATTGGAAAAATGGGAAAACGAGCCAATTGATCGTGTCAACGCGACATTGCACTTGACTGCAACAAGATGATGATGATTTTTACCCTGGCATCTAGTATACGAATCGTACGATGTTGGAGGCTTTATCTTCTGCGACGACTTTGTAGATAGCTGTAACAATTGTTATTGCTATCAGCAGCTACTTTGCGGCTTTTGCGCCCAATTAAAATGTTCTCTTATCTTTGGCGCTGATAGCCCACCGAAAACACAAAAAAAACAAAAAAAAAGAAAGGAAAGGTAAAGCAAAGACATCTGGCTGTTTGTTTAGTTCTTATTTTAAATGCAATTAGCACGTGGTATCTTATTTAGCATGGCGCTAAGTGCACTGGATCTATCCAGTTAAAAGTTCAAATAACTCACAAGCTCAATATTTAGCGATCGATTAAATCGATCGAAAAGTAAAGATGGACAAAATTCCAACGATCTGTTTAACGTTTAATTTGATTGCCAATTAACAGTGGAAATTAACTAAAAGAGAGGCGTGCAGCAAAAAGTGAGCTCCAACTTGGACTAGCACACGGGCAAGATCATTTATCGAAGGCAAATCGGAAACTTGAGTAAGAGTTAACTAGGTTAAAACCTTATTGCATGACCTTACTTATCTGATAAAATGGAAAGAAACCCTTCCTAAAGATTCCTTCCTTGAAGATTCTAACAACACGATAAAGTTCAGACTTGGGTTAACGTTAACTTGGTTGAACTGCTTGAGAATTTTAAGAAGCAATGCAATTTAAAGCATGTTAACACTTAAAGATATTGCATGACCTTACTTATCTGTTGATATGGAAAAGAAACCCTTTCTAAAGATGCCTTCCTTGAAGATTCTAACAGAATGTTAAGGCTTAGACTTGGGTTAACGTTGGGGCTTAAACTGCTTGGGAATTTTAAGAGGCAATGCAATGGAAAGAACACCTCGATTGTTGTCTAAAACAAGAGAGCTAACCAAATGTTAACTTAAATAGCTTTTAATGGCAACATCTTAAATTCCTATTCTTAAGTTCCGAACTTTTAGAGAAAATCAAAATTTCGATTACAATTGTCTGAGAAGTTAAGAGCCGTAACCCCTCATTCAATTTTCTAGAGAAAAAGTCTCAGTTCATATTTAAGTAACATTCATTCATTAAAGGCTGCAATCCAAGTCTTAGCTAGTATGGGAAAATAGGTATTCAGCTGAGTTTTACTTTCAGTAGATAGAGATCTATGATGCATTGAGCTCTACGATATACCTAGATCTTTGATTTGATATAGAGAGTTCTTTTATATCTTACTTTTCGCATCGGACCGTAAATGATCTGGCTTCAATTCCCATTCGTAAGCTGAGCGAGAGATTTAATTCTTTTGCTCTGCTCTGATTTTAGCACATTTTCTTATTGTCTGCCAGGTTTTTTGGCTGTGCTCTGGACAAACAGTTGCCTTTCAATGTGCGAGTTTTCATGCTAAGTGAATTCATTGGATCTTAACCAGTTTCCGTTGGTTATTGCGGCAGGTCGGTCGCTTAAAACGGCCCGTTAAGCACTTCGATTAGGATAGGTTAGGTTGGAAGCGTTAAAAACAGCCTATTTTTAACATAGAATGGAATAGACGAATATTGAGAGAGGATCCTGTGAGATACGTTCAAACTGGGCAAGTCCTTTGGGAGGGACTTCTGCTCGATTTCTGCTGGCAGGTAAGCTTTTGCTCTTGAGAAGGAAAGTCGTCTTCGATTCTAGCATACATTATAAGGTATCTAATATCTTCCACTAAAAGGTATTTCGATTGTTGCCAACAAATTTTGATCCTAACTTTGATCTGAACTTTGATCTGAACTTGATCTGAACTTGATCTGAACTTTGATCTGAACTTGATCTGAACTTGATCTGAGCTTGACTTGACTTTAGACAAGAGTTTGCGCTTTCAAGTTCTAATGAAAAGTTGACAACTTTGTACTTAAGTTTTTCAACTTAAAAAGTAATTGTTCGTAAGAATATTGTTACCAGAGCAAGAGAAACTGAAACAAATACAAGAAATTGCCAACTTGTTGACAACTTTTGCATCTATTTCAAGCTTCCAATTCTTATGAAGTTCTTCAAGCGTGTTTACTTGGTTACTTCGTAGAATTTTCAGGAGCTGTATTTATCGGAATTGCAATTACTTTCTGCATATTCAATATCCTGCCGAGCTGTGCTTGTTAGCCACATTCATTTCGCAGGAACTCAATTCGTTTACTTTCTCAGGAATTACGTGCGTCAATTCTTGCCGGGAATTCTTTGTTTTTGGCCAAACCCAATTTGACGCCTCAATTTAATGGCAAGATATTATTAGGTTCTTTGTAGTTGCTGCTCCTAGTTGTTCTTTGGCAAGCCCCGTTTTAATGTTTTGTTTGATTTTCTACTTACAGAGACTCGGCAAATTGTGCTCAAATACGGACAGCAAAAGACAACACACAAAGTAAACTCGCACCTGGTGTATATTATGCCCGCTAAAATCAATAACTCAGCCGTGTACCGAGTCGCAGTCGCAGCTAATATAAACAAGCCAAGTCAACAAAAGGCCGGAGCATGAGCCGGACGGAAAAGGATTACGACAGCGCGACGCCGGCGCTGCAGCAACAAATGAACCTCGCACGGCGCGCCTGCTGGAGCAGCTGCCCGACCAGCTCCAGACCCAGCTCCCGCTCCAACTCCAGTCCAAGTTCCCTTGGTGCTATAGAAATTGAATTGCCCGTGGCAACAGCTTGTCAGCCGGCTAAGCCAATGAGTCCCAATCAAAGCGTGCTCCGTCTGCCACCTGCACCACCAACAACAACAACAACAACAACAACCCAATCTCCACCGAGCAAACGGACAAGATTCAGTCCGGGCGGCAGCTGGCAGCGGCAACTGTTGCTGCTGCTGTGCGGCATTTGCATTTTGCTGACCAGCATCGAGGCACGTCCCAATGTTAGCGCCTCCAGCAGCAGCTCCAGCTCCAGCTCCGGGTCCGGGTCCGAGTCCGGGTCCACTTCCAGTTCCGCCTCCAGCGCCAATCCGGCGGATGCAGTCACGCAGCTAAACGTAAGTATGGACATTTACTTACGATCTTCTTTTGTGGGTTCTTTTTAAGCTTAGCTAGATTAGAAGAATCAGATAAGTAAGAGCTGCAAATGTAATAATGATCAGCTCATCAAAGGGAGAGGAGTTCTCATTTCCGCGCGTCCGTCTCTAGATTATCTTAAAGCATAGCTGATAAATTAGCTGAAAAGAAGATAAATTAATCAATCTTGGCAAGTTGGTTTTGATAAAAGAGTTATATTCTTGAGCATAAGTATTTGCAGACAATTGATTGTCAAGTTTAAGTCCTGAAAATTTCATTAAGATCGGACTATAAGGACCGAAGTTAGTCAGGAATGCATTTCCCCTCGATAGTGTGGGGTTAGGCAAAGAAGAAGAAGAAGAAGCACACTCGCTCGTGCTTGTGTGTGTGTGTGTGTACAGCTGTGTTTATTTGTACATATTTCATACACACATTGATATATACTACATGCTTATAAAGGCAGCTCGGGGCTAGTTTCAGCGCATTCTATTTTTAAATTTTATTATTGAAGAGCCGAGCCCGAGCTATTTACTATTTTCTTTTATCCCTACAAAGTGCTTTTCAACTAATTGCATTCTCTTTCTTAATGGATTATAAATATCTGAACAAGAATTTGGTTTTCCCTTTACCAAGCTCTTCGAGTATGCAGCGTTTTTCAACACCAGCATTGAAATTGTTTGCATTTCAGTTCTTCATAAATTTCTTTTCCCATCTTAAAATGCAATACAAAATAGTTTCTGGCTAAACTGGAAGCTATTATTTCTAAGCTGGTTATGAGTAACTACCCATTGAACCTTCCATTCTCAAGCTGTTGAAGAGTTTACACGTTTTTCAACACTATTGAACAAGTTTCTTGCGATTTGCTTCATCATGATTTCCTACAATTATATAGACTAAAATGCATGTCGAATGATTTCTAGCTAAACTAAAAGCTTCTTTAACAAGCTATGAATGCCGGCTATCCATTGAGCCTTTCTGCACTCAGCTGTAAAAACTGCATCGTTTTCCAACACTTTAATTCAAATTGCTTGCAATTTTCTTTATCGTATCCTTCATTTGTTATATTGAATAAGCTTACGGCTATTCCTTCTTCGCTAGTTGTGAATATCTATGCCTAGGCTGTTAAAAGTTGCAGCGTTTTCCAACACTGTTGTTTGCGAATTACTTCAAAAGCAGTGTTATAAAAGACGTGATTACTTAATTCTTTATAGAGATACAGAAAGGCTTTGTTGGAATAGTTAACGCTTTTGATGAAAAAAGTATTGGACAACTGATATTTTTTGCTACTTAAAAGTTGACAACACTGGTTTTGCTATCACCCCAGGAAATTTCAAGGCTCAGTCCCCAGCCATGGGCTGACATTCAACTGTCGTTAAATGCAACGTTTTACCCATTTCGATACGAACTCAGCACAAAAATTGCCTCTAATTATGGTAATTGGCCAGGCCAGAAGCTCGACAAAAGTTAGAAATGTCGCTTGTCATGAGCTATTACCAAAAGTTTCAGCTGACGCCAACTGTTGACTGAATCGCACATCCATCAGCCAAAGTGTTTAGACAGTTGGCAAAAGATATACATACATATATGTAATATTTACTATGACTATAATTGGAGCAGGTTTACTCTACGCGGCAGTTCCCGACAGTTGCTAGATAAATGTATATTCAGATTGTGAAGAACCAAGAGAATTGTAGTCAAAAGGTTATCTAGCATAAATAGTTACGGATAGTTGGGGTATTATTTCGAAAATATATGTAGCTGGATATATTTGCCATGTTAGCTGGAAAAGTTGGTTAGAAAAAAAGCTCTCTTCGCTCTTTAGTCTGACTTCAGGAAAGAAAAAAACTGTTCCCACTTGCAGTTGCGGAAGGTTTTCTAGGTCTTCTGTATACCCATTTCAGCCAAAAGCTGTCTTTTGACACCTTAGCTAATAAGAAGGGAAAATTGAGGAGTTAAACATTGAAGAAATGACCTTTGACACCTTTGGTAGAAATAGCGCAAAGTGTTTGATTACCTTCAACCAAAACAAATCCCTTTCAAAATCTCACCTTTAGCTGCCTCAGACGACGTCGACGCCAGCGTCAACAGCTGCGTCTGCGGCTCTGCCCAAGGCCGAAGCGCTGACGGGCGATGCAAAGATTGAGAAGGAACTGTTCGATGTGTCGCTCGACGATGAGACGGATGAGGCACAACATCACACGGAACGCTATCCGCTCTCCCAGGTGGACTTTGCGCGGGTCAAGACGCCGTTCATAATTGGCATTTGGATACTTTCGGCGAGCATTGCCAAAATCGGTAAGTATAACTATACATATATCTACATATATTAATATATGTAAAGTAGATGTGCATATCCTTTACTTTCATATATATATTGCGTGGGCTGCCTTCGGCTTGCCGGTTGCCAGGCGGGCAAAATCAATATGTTTATATAACGTTTACTTCTTCTGGGTGTGCATCCTGTCTGTGTGTGCGTCCTGTCTGTGTGTGTCTGTGTGTGTGTGTGTGTGCGGAGGTGTTTGGGCCTGCAGCTGAAGGACATTGCATAAGAGTCAGCCAAGTGCGCAACAAGCGCAGCCTTGACACTGGCCCCCAAAAAGCAGCTGCCACCCCCAACGGAGAAAGCAAGGCCCAAACCCCTGGGAGCAACAATTTGCCAGATTGCATAAACGATTTGGCTGCAATCTCAATTTTCGACTGCCACCCCCCCCCCCCCTTTTTGTTTTTTTCTCAACTCCTGACTTGGCTATCTTGTTGGCCCGCTCTTTTAGCCGGCTCGTGGCTTGGCTTGCACAAAAATCCATTTGCCGAAGGCCAACTGCTTCACTTATTGGCCCATTACAAAGGAATCCCCTCCCCCCCCCCCTCTCTCTCTCTCTCTCTCCCATTATCTCTCCCTCTCTCTCTCTCTCTCTGCAATTGTGTGAGTCTTACATAATTATCGGGGCAACTTTATTCAGCTGAGCAAACATTTTGCCAGCATTGATAGCTTAATAGATTATGTGCCCTCTGTTAGCTCCTTTTGTTATAGTTAACAAATAATTTTCATAATTGAGACCATTTTGCTTATCGATTTGGTATTCAATTCCGATACGTAATCAATTTTCTTTGCTTATTTTTCAATTTTCAAAGATTCTTATACCCTAAACCCATTGAAAATGGGTAAAAAGGGTATATTGGATTTGTGCAAATGTATGTAACAGTCAGAAGGAAGCATCTCCGACCCCATAAAGTATATATATTCTTGATCAGCATCAAAAGCCGAGTCGATCTAGCCATGTCCGTCTGTCTGTGCTTCCTTCCGTCCGTCCGTGCGTCTGTCCTTCCGTCTGCCCGTCCGTCCGTCGTACGTCCGTATGTATGCCATGTCCTTCTGTCTGTCTTTCTGTCCGTCCTTCCGTCCGTCTGTCCGTATGTATGAACGCAAGGATATCAGAACCTATAAGAGCCAGAGGCTTGAAATTTTAGCTGTAGGTCCTCCTAGTCCATGCGCAGAACGGGTTTGTTTCCGATAATCGATAACTAGCCCGTTTCCAAGTAATCGATAAGAATCGATATCGAAATCCTGGAAAGTTTGGCAAATAATGGGAGCTAGAGTCAACAAACTTGTCATGTAGCTTCTAGGATAGTATAAACTTATATCTGCATTTGGTGTTGGAAGAAGTGGGTTCAGGGTATACCCTAGTCGGGAGCTGCCGACTAGAACCTCTTACTTGTTCTTACATTGAATTGTCATGCATTTATTAATATTTGAGTATGTATGAAATATATATAAATGTGTATATATAAACTCCATAAATCAGAGGGCACTGAACTACGAGAGATTGGGTAACAGTCAAGGTTCGTCAAACCTGATGCCAATTATTACAATGCATATGACTGACTTTTAAGCTAGACAGCTCGAGGTCCATGTTAGTCTTAACGACTAACAAGAACAAGGTATTAATACAAAGAGTTGTCTCTATATCTATTTCAAGAATCTCCTCTATAATTCGAATAATGAGAATATAAAGTGGGCTTCAGTGTGGTCTTAAAGCTCTTCTTTTCATTCCTGGTAGCATTTCAAGGACTTTCATTTTGGTCTACATTCAAGATTGATTTTAATTTGAAAATATATTTATTAATCGTTTTACGAAGCTGAAATAGCTGAATAATTCCAATAATTCCAATTCCAATACTGTTATTATATCAGAAACTTCTTTTGAGAAATTTCGTCGCGAGTCAATAAAAATGAAGTTTCGAAAACAATTTAGCGCACTTTAAGGTATATATATTTCTAAAGTGTCGTGTCACAGCATAGAGTGTTATTTGTGTATGGCCATATTTGGCCCCATCAAAGAAATTGACCCAAATACAAGAATCAGCCATAATCGTAGAGCAGCCCCTCGTTGGGGGGAAGGGTTTTTGGCGGTGCGAGCCAGAGCATATCCACATTTTCATGCAAATGGGCCATTGTTGGAATGGCAATTGTTTTTCTCGTGTCGGTTTTTATAGGCACTTGGCAAATATAAAACAAGTAAGAGGTACGAGTCGGGAGCTCCCGACTAGGAGATACCCTGGGCCCTCTTTTACCAACACCAAATGCAGATATACGATTCTAGAAGCTATATGTCAAGTTTGCTGGCTCTAGCACTGGATATCGATTCTTATCGATTACTTGGAAACGGGGCTAGTTATCGATTATCGGAAACAAGCTCGATCTGCGCGGGCACTAGGAGGACCTACAGCCAATTTCAAGTCTCTAGCTCTTATAGGTTCTGAGATCCTTGCGTTCATACATACGGACGTACGACGGACGCACGGACAGACAGACGGACGGACGGACATGGCTAGATCGACTTGGCTGTTAATGCTGATCAAGAATATATATACCTTATGGGCTCGGAGATGCTTTCTGCCTGTTACATACAGTTTCTCAAATACAATATACCCTTTTTACCCATTTTCAATGGGTTCAGGGTATAAAAAAAGGGAGAAAAAAACAACCTTTTGTGCAATTTTAGTAAATGTATTTGTCTGCCACGCCCCGTGACGCCCACATAGATACATATGCAAATTTTGTGGCTATTGTGTTTTGTTTTGCCTAATTTACATTTTTTGCTTTTCACAGGTTTTCACATGACGCCCAAATTGCATCTGATATTTCCGGAATCCTGTCTCCTTATCGTGGTGGGCGTGGCCATAGGCGTAGTGCTATATTTCTGCACAGACGTTGCCGTCTCGCCGCTGACCCCGAACACGTTCTTCTTCTACATGCTGCCGCCGATAATCCTGGACGCGGGCTACTTTATGCCGAATCGCATGTTCTTCGATAATCTGGGCACCATCCTGCTGATGGCCGTCGTGGGCACCATCTTCAATGTGGCCACAATTGGTGAGTATTCCATTAAATTGATTATTTTAATGGTGCGTCATCGCACACGCCGTCAACGAGCGGAACATGGCCGAAACGAAGTGTGGAAGCCAAAGTGGGGCACAACTTGATGCTCGTGTGGTTCGCACTCATCCATCAAGTGGCCCAATGACAGCGCAGTTACCCCAATGTCAATGGACCTTAAAATAAAGTAAAGAGCTTTATCAGGGCATTCTTTCACTCTTCACAGTCTCCCAGTTGTATGTTTCACTTGAAAGTAATATTGCATACGGAATACTTCTTATCAGCAATATGAACAGTTCCCTTTACTTCAGACAGCTAAAGTGTAAACCGTTTGGGAATTACAAATGAATTAAGGCTTAAAGCTAATTGAGCTTGTATTTAATATATACAAATGTCAAGTCAAGTCCCTACTCTGACCTTGACCATGATTCGTCTTTGCTCACATACATAACATACATAACATACATCACATACATAACATACATAACATACATAACATACATAACATACATAACATACATAACATACATAACATACATAACATACATAACATACATAACATACATAACATACATAACATACATAACATACATAACATACATAACATACATAACATACATAACATACATAACATACATAACATACATAACATACATAACATACATAACATACATAACATACATAACATACATAACATACATAACATACATCACATTCTCATAAGCACAATAAATGTTCGAAAATAGTTACTAAGCTCGAGTCATATATTATGTTAATGCATTTCCCTCCCCCCGCCAAACTGTCGACATTTCAATTGCGATTTTCGCACGCTGACAAAGTAAACAAATTTACTGGATATATCTGTAGCATTACTTTGGACCCGATTACAATGGCGACTCGCTTGTTACACACATCAAAATTTTTGTGGCACGCGAACAACAAACAATGTTGTCCAAGGGCAGGGTAACATTCGCCTCGACAGCAGGGGGAGGTAGGGGAGAGTTGTAGATGAGCGACGTGATTTATACAGAATGTAACACACACACAACATGCGATTGATGTGGATGTATGGGGATATACATCTACTGGACTGGGTTGGGAGGAGGGTTTCCTCTAATGATGAAGGCACGAGGCATTACGCTTGGTTGGCGCACATCTGCCCGAAATGAAAGCAATCCAAAGTGATTTCTATGAAAAACAAACAAATATCTACAGATCTGAGAGCGAGATTTTATTACAGCTAATGTTTGACAAATGTTCGGGAAGTCAATTTCGTAGCACACATCTGTTTAAATATTTGTTTTGGGAATCATTAAATCGGACCTGAGCGTAAAAATTGTTTCCGAATCAATTTCAGATTTAATAACGAATGTTATTTTTATGTTTATTTGTCTAACTCTCCAGATTCGCATTTATATATATATATTTGTTATTGTCTGAGTTCTAGTTCAAAGCAATATTATTATAATTACAAATGAGTTGCGTTCATTTATTTGGCCTTGAATAATGGGAAAGTAGACTTCAGAGGCGAACTGGTTAATTATTTCAACTTGTCAACTTGTGCTTCAATTTAGGTTAGGCTAGAATCAATTCGAAACCCAGACTGGGTGCATAATGTTGTGTCTTAAGTCGTGTATAGTTCACAGTACAGTAGACACTCGTTTTTAAAAACTCTTCGTTTATAAATGCACTTAAATACTAATGCTACTTTACTACTACTACTTTTACTACTACTTATATTAACTCTTCTACGAATTTTGCTTCTACTATTATTACTAACACTACTCTTACTACTACTACTAGTACTATCAGTACTACTACTACTTCTACTTCTACTCCTACTATTTCTACTACTCCTACTACTACTACTACTTTTACTACTACTACTTTGACTACTACTAATATTAACTCTTCTACGAATTTTGCTACTACTATTATTACTAATACTACTCTTACTACTACTTGAGTTACTATCAGTACTACTATAACTACTACATCTACTAATACTTCTACCTCTACTTCTACTTCTACTCCTACTATTTCTACTACTTCTACTACTACTACTACTTTTACTACTACTACTACTAATATTCCTACTACTTCTACTTTCACTCCTACGACTTCTACTACTACTACTACTTCTACTTCTACTTCTACTTCATTCTACTGTTTCTACTACTTCTACAATTATTACTTCTACAACTACTACTTCTACAACTACTACTAATACTACTTCTACTTCTACTTCTACTTCTACTTCTACTTCTACTTCTACTTCTACTTCTACTTCTACTTCTACTTCTACTTCTACTTCTACTGTTTCCACTACTTCTACAACTACTTCTTCTACAACTACTACTTCTACCACTACTACTAATACTACTACTTCTATTACTACTTCTAATACTACTACTACTACTACTCTACTACTACTACTACTACTCTACTACTACTACTACTACTACTACTACTACTACTACTATTACTACTACTACAACTTCTATAACTACTTCTACTACTATTACCACTTCAACTACTACACCTACTACTACTTTTATGAAATATGCTACTGCAACTACTACTACTACTTTTTCTACTTCACCTACTCCCACAACTACTACTACTTATTGTTCCACTCTTTATTTCTAAAGTCAATTTCTGTATAGTCAATATTAAAAAGTTGAAAATCAATTAAGACACTTAATTTGTGCAAATGCAATTAAAAAGCCTTTAAGCAAGTTAGTGCAATTAACTGTGAACATGTCCGCTGCAATTGACAGCGCAATTAAATGAAAATGGAGAAAGTTGAGATTCATCGAGATTGCTTGAATTGCAGGTGGCTCCCTTTACGCGTGTGGGCTGTGCGGCGTGTTTGGCGATGAGACGCCCAAGTTGTTGGACGTCTTTCTGTTTGCCTCGCTAATATCCGCCGTCGACCCGGTGGCTGTGCTTGCCGTATTCGAGGAAATACACGTCAACGAGATCCTCTACATTGTCGTCTTTGGCGAGTCGCTGCTTAACGATGCCGTCACGGTAAGTACAACAACTTTTTTATTTTTATACGGGTAATTCGCAGGAAGTTTCACAAACCCATCAAATCATGCGGCTTGTGGCTTTATTGAGTCTTAATCGGGATGCAACTACTGATTGCCTGTTGCACGCTTTCAGGTTGTCATGTATCACATGATGGAGGTCTATAATGAGATTGGATTGCCCAACATTATGGCACAGGACATTGCCAGCGGCGTCGGCTCCTTTTTCGTTGTGGCCCTGGGCGGAACAGCCATAGGTGAGTTCTACATATCGTTTATATAAATCAAAAATGCAATATATATATATATAATATGAGAGAAAGACATATTTGAGCACATTAAATGTCATATGCCCTGCACACAAGTCCATAATAAATGCTTTCTCGCAAAGATGAGTCAGATTTCCATACGTCAAATTGATTTATTGCTCACATTCAGATATATGTTGTGATTATTTAATTACAAAGTCAGTTCAGATTTTCTTTATTTAATAAAAATTTATATATATAACGAGAAAGAGAGGCTATCTTTGGCACGCCGAAGATCTAATACCCTTGCAGACCCAACCTTTTCATAATGCTCAGAGTGCTTTGCCCGTATCTAAGAAGCACGGAGAAACTAGCTAATGCCGTGTTTGGTCAAACTATCTTGATAACCAAAAATGGGTTTTAATCAAGAACCGATCGTTCCTATGGCAGATATATGATATAGTGAACCGATCCAGCTGGTTTTAACATATGCTGCTGCAACATATGCAACATATGCATGTGCAACAGACTGAGGGACTTCTGCAAAGTTTCATAAAGATAGCTTGAAAACTGAGAGACTAGTTCGCATAGAAACAGACAGGCGGACAGACGGATGGACAGACACATAGACGGACAGACGGACGGACATGGCCATATCGACTCGGCTGTTGATGCTGATCAAGAATATATATACTTTAAGGAGTCGAAGATGTCTCCTTCTATGCGTTACACATTGCACGACTAAATTATAATACCATCTGGAAGGGTATAAAAAAAGTAACGAAAAAAAGCTTGATGTAAAAAGAACTTTGCTGGGCATTGAACCAGGGTCTCCACGTTCGCCATGCAGCCGCTCCGCCACCAAGCTACTCTCGATAAGAAAACATATCGAAATTAAAGACTTATCTTAAATGAAGCAATGGAGAAAAAAGAAACAGTGGAATAGGGCATCAAGTTAGACACTTCTCAAATAAGTATATATGCATTTATTTAAGTATATTTAAATTTAGCATTTCCAGTCACATATTTTGTATAAATATTACTTTCGTGTTACAGGCATTATTTGGGGCTTCCTGACGGGTCTGCTAACACGCTTTACGGATCATGTGCGTGTCATCGAGCCCATATTTATATTTGTCATGGCCTATCTGGCATATCTAAATGCGGAAATCTTTCACATGAGCGGCATTCTGGCGTGAGTATGATCTATGGCAACAGATAGCAGCATTATCATATCCAAATATTTTCCCATCTTTCTCTCCTATTTGCCAATTGCCAGCATTACGTTCTGCGGCATTACGATGAAGAACTATGTGGAGTCGAATATATCGCAAAAGTCGCATACAACTGTTAAATATGCGTTGAAAATGTTGTCCAGTTCGGCGGAGACGATTATATTTATGTTCCTAGGCGTGGCCACAGTCAACAATATGCACGTATGGAATACGTGGTTTGTGATCTTAACCATTGCCTTCTGCTCCGTATTTCGTGTTATCGGTGGGTATATTCGACCAAACGCCACATTTGACCATTTAACTTAACCATCTTTACTGCAACCTGTACAGGTGTCATTCTGCTGTCGGCCATTGCCAATCGCTTTCGACTGCACAAATTGTCGCGAGTGGATCAGTTTGTCATGTCGTACGGAGGATTGCGTGGCGCTGTTGCCTTTGCCCTCGTCCTGCTCGTCGATGAGAATGTGGTCAAGCATAAGAACATGTATGTGACCACAACCATAGCTGTGATCTACTTTACGGTGTTTGTGCAAGGCATCACCATAAAGCCACTTGTCAAGATTCTCAACGTGAAGCGAGCCAACAAGCGCAAGCCCAGCATGAACGAGCGAATTCATGAGCGCGTAAGTTAAATAATCATTCTTAAAGCTCAAGCTAAGTTTAATAGAATCTATAGATCTTAGTTTCCGAGAGTTTTCTTACTTAATATGCATGTTACATATTTACAAGGAAGATAAAAGCAAATGGAATCTTTAGATTTCAAGCTTCATCTGCATGTTAAATATTTACAAGAAAGATAAAAGCTAATAGAATCTTTAGATTTCAAGCTTGATCTGCATGTTAAATATTTACAAGGAAGATAAAAGCTAATAGAATCTTTAGATTTCAAGCTTGATCTGCATGTTAAATATTTACAAGGAAGATAAAAGCTAATAGAATCTTTAGATTTCAAGCTTCATCTGCATGTTAAATATTTACAAGGAAGATTAAAGCTAATAGAATCTGTTGATCTTAGCTGACAAAATTCGCAAACGCTTTTAAGAATATTGAAACTTGATCTGCATGTTAAATATTTACAAGGAAGATAAAATTGCAGTGTTTCCAGCTGACATTGCAATTCAAGTGCCTGACAAATTTGAGTGCAAGATTTACTGCTTATGAATTAACATGTACTTTGACAGGCAGTTATGTCTCTTGTTAATTAATACAATGATTTTCTCTATTTAAACCAATTAGTTTATGGATCACTTGATGGCTGGCATTGAGGATATTGTGGGCAAGACGGGCAACTACAATGTGCGTGATAAGTTCAAGCGTTTCGACAATCGCTTCATACGCCCCCTGCTGATCAGAGATCTAAAGGTAGGAATCAGAATAACATCTCGCTTTCAATCTTGGTATACTTAACTTCTTCCCCTCCCAATGTCCCTCTCTCTCTCTCTCTCTCTCTGTCTATCTGCTTTACAGGGCGCTGAGCCGAAGATTATTGAGACATACTCCAAGCTGACCATGCGGGATGCCATGGAGGTGATGCGTCGCAATCCCTCGACAATTGGCCAGATGACGGGCACCGAGTCGATGAGTGCATTGTTTAGGAATTATACCAATAATTATATTGGCGGCAGGTGGGCACCGCCAACCATATACACCACCTGGTAAACGAATTTTGGATAATCGATAATCAGTTATCGATAATCGATAATCGATAACGATAACAATAGCCGTACAATGCATGTATGCAAGAAACTTATAACGAAATGTTGTAGTAACTTTTTTTGGCATGCAAAATTTAGCACAAAAGTTGAAATAATAACCCGATTGGCTCCCAATTTCTACACACCAAAAATACTTCTCTCTTCTACACTTTTTATAAACGAACGTATTTTTGTATATTTCTAGAACTTTTGCATATCTGAAATTCGTTTATCTGTAACTTTGTCTAAAACTTGGTAGCATCTACATATATATATATATATAGGAAGAAACTTTCGTTAACTTAACTTCCACTTTTGCGTCTACTCCAGTCCCAGCCTGACGAATCTGGACAATTCGTGCTCGCACAACCTGGACATGGCCGAGCTGGACTACAATCCATCCAAAAAGGATTTGACAGACGCCAAGATACATCATCTTTTAGCCGAAGAACTAAAGCCATATAGACGGGTACGTAAGCAGCTCGCAATCGCAGTCGAGCACCTTCAGCATAATAATCGATTTTGGTTTGGTTTTCTATGATATAGCAGTGACAGTTTTAACTACTACTACTATATACCTTATAGCATATCCACTTACACACACACACACACACACGGCCCAAGTTTTTGAGTACCTATATGATATATATATGATCACAATTCCTATCCATATCACAGAAGACTCTTGACGCCTCGTAGTCGTATTTGTATCTTATGCTTTTCACCTTAGTTTCCTTTTTGGGCATTTCGTTTTGAGACACGCTTCTCTCTCTCTCTCTCACTCTCTCTCTCTCTCTCTCTCTCTTTCTCTATATATATACTCACTCTCTCTCTATATATACATACATATGCTGTCTATATCTATATAATTAGATATATTTGTAATTAATCGTTTCTTTGATTTCTTCCCGTTGTTACGAACTCAACTTCAACTTTAACTTCTCGCCAACGTCAAAATCAATCAAAATAATACCAAATATCTCGAAAACTACTTCAAATTTTTGTGTGCTTTGAAAAATATATTTACGAAACTGTACAAAATATTTCAAATATTTCGTAACGAAAGGCTTCCATACAAATGGTACGAATAAATTGGTTCAACTGATTTAAGAATTTTTCTCAATTTTCATTTTATTCTTTAGTTTGAATTGAAAATTTAATAAATAATCAATAAATTATTGCTGTATATGTTACACGTTTTTCTGTGTGTCTCTAATGTACTAATGACTGCAAGACATTTTTGTAATGCATTTAACTAATAACATTAACTATGCTAACTAATTAACAGTTTCTAGTAACAATAACTTAATGTATTTCAATTGGTGTCTACAAATCGTATTGATAATCAACTTTTTTACTAAATGTCTAATAACTCTCACCTAAATCGATGTATACTTGAATTCAAATTGTTCAAAACTACAAATCAAAACTCGAAAATCATTTTTATTAGTTTTTCAAAAACATTTTCATTCCTGTTACACGAAACAAGCACAGAATATGCTTCTATTGGGGAGATCTTAATATAGATATAGATGTAACTTTTCCAGTTTTTCTTATTCTATGCTTTAATTCATTTACTTGAAACTAGTTTTTAGAGGCTAGGCAAACGTATTGAAACTCAAGACTTGACTTGTAGATACTCAAAATAATTATACAAAACATGTTAGTTTTGTTAGTAGGAAGAAGAACTTGAGGAATATCAATATGGAACATATACTCTCGAATCGTAGGCTCATCTTCCGTTAGAAATAGATTTTAAAGTTGTTTCGGAATCAGATTTAACACTTGACTCGTTTACAGCACAGCACAAAAACATTTTTTAAAAAAGCACAAATATTGATTTTTTCTGGACTGCTTTATCAATTCATTTCAATTTTGTTTCTAACAATTCACTTTCCTCTATTTTGCTTTAGATATCCCTTAAAGCACAACAAGAAAATATATATATATGTATATACCTAAATGTTGTGTTGCACACATATATATCCCTTATAACTGATATACTCTTTTCAAATCGATATGCAACAGTTTTTTTTGCGAGTTGAACCAGTAAACGCAAAGTCGCTGGTTCAAATTCAGCAGAAATGTTCCGTTTTTCCAATTGTTAAACAAATTTGTGATTTATCTCAACAAAAGCAATAAAAATGAAAAGTTATATTGTATATATTCTCTATATGATCTCTATACATTCTCTATAGGTATTTTGGAAAGAGTATTCACGCTGCGGCCAGGCCGTAGTTCACCTCCATTTGCTGTGCACACACAAGCACACACCCTTTAATGAAAATCTATATAAATTTTAAATATATTTAATCGTATTCAAAGCATATTTACTTTATGTACATATATTGTAAGCTGTACAAATGTTGTGAGACGTCTTTATTCACCTAATAATCAATTGTTGTTTATGCTAGTTAGCAGCAAATTTACAATTAATCGTACTACTTGTCAACTAAATTACGTAACACCATTTATGATATGGCATTTTAATGTGCTTTCGTCATATTCCTTACAGCACCGTCGTCTTAGTTATAGCCGACACGCAGTAGATGACAGAGATTTGTCCACACAGGTGAGTCGAACACATTGGCAAATCTCTGAGAGCACCTCGACCCTTGCAAACAATATATTATTGAAAATATTTGTCTTTGTGTGTTTCATTTTAGGTCAATTATAAAATGCAAATGAATTTCCGTCGCATGTTCAACGATCGGAAGCATCACAAGCGCAGCAAACGTGGCGCCAGCAACAAGGTAAGGGAATGCCCCTAATCTCCAGCTGATCTGTATCGTAACTATTGATATTCCACTTTTAGGAGCCCAAAGAGAATGTTAAACAGAATCATGTCTCGTTCCATGATTTCCAACAGAACGGCACCACAAAGCAGCTCTCCAATGGTACGAATACGAATTCGAGTTCAAACCATTCACGAAAAAAATCTTACAGAAAAAGACATACTCACAATTCACTTAACAAATATCGTAGATTAGACATAGGTAAATGCCGCTAAAAGAAAAACAAAAAAACGAATATTTACAGCAATTAAATATTTTATTAAATATAACTACTTCCAATGTAGTTCGTAAACGTAGAAAGCCAATACAAAATAGAAAATATTTACTTTTCAGTTGAACTTTAGACAACATCCCAGATGTTAAGTCTGAGCTTTACCGTAGCGTTTGCTTTATGATTTTCTCTCGAAATCTACCCAAGTCTAATCAATTTATAACTCTACATTCATTCATTTTAAGTTTCTTAAGCATGTCGGGGCTCGTTAGACATAAACCCAAACCAAAATTTTGAAACAAATTCATTTCGAACTTGACGAGCTCTCATCTACATAATCCCACACATTTTGTTACTAATCATTATTTGAATAAGTTTTTAGTTTTTAGTTTTAACAAAAAAAGAACAACAAAAATTGGTCACTAATTGAGAAAACCCAAATCTTTCTTTTATCTTCCTCCTACAACACGCGCTTTCCTACCCGATGAAAACAAAAAAAAAACATGAATTGGTTGTACTGTAAAATTTGTGCACATTTAACAACACTGACAACACGCATTTTACCACACACCCTTATTTTGTATATAACAACACTGTTTTCTGTGTGCCATATTGATATACGATAAACGATATACGATATACGATATGCAATATCGTATAAAGACTATATTAACGATATGCTTAACGAAACAGCCGAGGAATGCCCGCAGAACCCGAATGAGATCAATGTGATCGGACCCAGCGACGATTGGGACGACGGTCTCACATTTACCGCAAAATCATCACGTAAGTTCCCAACAGCTTCTTCTTCTATATGTTATTTGTCTTTATCCGATTTATGTATACGATATTACGATTTAGAGATCTATATATATACGTTTAGAGATCTATATATATACGCCTGATCGGTGGTTATATAGCGATAACCGATTCGTATGTTTTGCCATTTTTATGCTTTTATCTCAACAATTGACTACACAAAAATGCCATCGAGTACTATATTTCATATGATTCTGTACAAGAAATGTGCGCGCGCAATTACACTGTCCGACACAACAAGCTTCAAGTACAGTAAATGAAAGAAACAAGAAAAAGTAAAGAAAGTTTGTCAATATTTTGTACAAATATGTTAGCTATTTGTTATATCAAGTAGCCAAAGTTGTTTCTAGTCGAAAATCTCTTTTATTCTTA
The DNA here is from genome assembly GCA_037075305.1 of Drosophila kanekoi. Lineage (NCBI taxonomy): Eukaryota > Metazoa > Arthropoda > Insecta > Diptera > Drosophilidae > Drosophila > Drosophila kanekoi. The sequence goes on along the minus strand of JBAMCE010000566.1, from coordinate 1,683,031 downwards.
TATTTTTTTATTTGTAATTTTCTTGTGCCTCGAAATAACAGATCAACTGTTGAGCCCGAGCTTTTGCTAGACTTTTGTTTTAGTTTTCTTTTATTCTTTTGTTGTTTGAAAACGCAAATGCCTGAGAGAATTTAGAAATATGTAAAAGCTATATAACGACAACAATTATCTATATATTTGTTTTTGATATCCCCATTTTATCTATCCTATCCAATTTCATTTGACTTAACATATATAACCGATATGTTGCTCGTTAAACTCCCGCCCGATAAACCGTTTCCACACAATTAGCTGACTCGGATCGCGCCAATAATAACTCCCTGATAGCGCATATTCAAAACCTGCCCGGTTTTGATGCATCCAAGGCGCGCATCGTTCAGCATTATGCGCCCAAGCTCGACGACGATCAGCAAGATCTTGAATCGCCCGATCCGCCAGTTGGACCCACAGCGGCCGAACTGATCCTGCCCTGGCGACGGGATCGTTCATACCAGAGCATTGGTAAACAATATCAACAATCAACAAAACACAAACTACCGAAAACCAAAACAAACACTGAAGCATTGGCTATACGAAATATGTTTGTTCACACACATCCAGAGACATCTCATACATCACATCGTACATCTCTGATATGCATATCATATGTGAATCATCCAAAAATATTCCCACTCGCGTGGTAAACTTCACTTCCTCAAATGTACAAAATATTGCCAGTTTATGTTGTACATATTCCAAAATCGTTCAATATACAAAACTTCCTCCTAAAAATATATCCCGAAGTGGAAAGTTTTATCTTCCAGTTAAATATTTAAATTTCAATATAAACTTTTATATGTAATGCATTTTGAAACCTTATCTACATTGGTTCTCCATTGCAGAGAGAAGCGCAAAAGAATAAGTGCAAAGTTTAATAAACTTTACAGAATAAAGAGAATTTCTTATCAACTGGTCTGCTTGCTTGAACTTATCTCTTTTGGCGCTTCTCTCTTGGACTCTCCAAAAGCCCATCTCCATTCATTCGTTTGCCATTGCTCACACATAATAATAAATCGAAACACACGAAAATATCTGTGTACTTAAATCAAAAATCAAATCCATCCAAAGTCGTATAATGTCTCATAATCTTAGAGAAGTTGATTGTACAATCGTTATTTGTGCTAAGCATTTGAAAGCCGCTATTTAAGCTATTCCGAGTTTATTTCTGTTGCTTTTTATTTAGTTATTTTCTTTGGTAACTCCCAACTTTCTTATGCGGTCCGTTTTCTTAAGCTCCCGTTAAGGTTCATGTCAGCTACAGTTAAATAACAGATGGCAATCCTGTGCTGCCATCTTAATGTCAACCAGAGCCAACTGCCTGGTAAATCGAATTTCAGATGGCAACACGGCGTTGTTAGCTTGAAAGCTATTTGTAAAGAGGTGAACAAGCTGCCTCGTAAAATTTATCAGCTAGAAAAGATTCATTTAAATTAAAGATGAAAACATTACGTTGTTATCTTATTGTCAATCAGTATAAACTGCCTGGTAATCAGAACAAGCTGCCTGGTAATAATCTAATAGGTAGATGGCAACACGGTGCAACTTTAAAGCTTAACAGGTGAATAAAGTGCCTGGTAAATTCTATCACCTAGCTATTACAGAAGGCAACACATGCTGCTTTCTGATTGTCAAATATTTGACATATGAATAAACTGCCTGGTAAATTTTATCAGCTAGATCATTTTCAGCTGACAACAACGTATTGCTATCTTAATGCTCGTTGCTTAATAGCTGGATAAACCGCCTGGTAACTTTTATCAGCTTTTATAACTAAACTTTAATTGGAGCACAATAAAACGGACCCAAGTATTTTGTAATAATCTTCAATGTTATTTAGCTGTCATAAATAGTTGTCATCAATGTCTATCAAGCGACTGTTTAGCTAAAACACTCGCTGAATTGCTTGTTAAAGACAAAAATTAAAATGAAAAACATGCAGAACAGCTTGTAGTTGTCGTAGTTCCATGCATTAACGATACGAATGGGCGATCATCTGACAAAGTAATGCCGAAATTCAGTACATTTAGCTAAACCATATTGTTACGCAAATCAATTGAAATCAAATGAAATTCACCTTTGATATGAAGAAAGCAATTGAAATCCATTTCAAGCAATAAGCAGCATGGCATTTTTGTGCATGACAAAGTGTTTTGTTGTTGCCATCCCGAAGTCGTAAACAACCTCTTAAGTTAAAAGTCGCGATTACACAAAAACAACAACAGAAATTATCCATTAGCATTTCCAGTCCCAACATTTGTTTGTATTTGTTTTTATCAGGCTAATTGTTATTATAATCCGAATTAAGCGAAGACGAAACGAATCGAATGTCGCATGTGTTTTCGGATCTCATTGTGTGGATATTATAGATATATTTTACATATACTCTTAATTTGCTTTTCGATATAAAGAACTTGTTTTTAATGTAATTCACAATTGTCAAGCATATAGCTTAATATTTGTTAAATAAAATAAAAGTATATCGTTGGGCGCCAGTTAATATTGAATATCTGAGAAAGAGTCGAAGAGCTTTGAAAAACACATGCGATTCGAAAGTGAATAATACGTTATTATTTGGTGCACATCACAAAAACAATACGTAATGCTTGCCAAGGCTGCGAACCACATTTATTTAAGCCTGAAACTTTTAACCGATTCTTGAATATGGTTCCGCATAGAGTGCTGCTTATGAGGTCTAGTTCATTGCTCAACACTGGTTCGCAGCCTTGCCACTCGGCATTTCGATTCGTTTTGAACACTGTTTTTAACGGAACTTGATTTGCATTTAAGTTGAGCGCACTTTGTTCTTGTCCTACCATTTCTTCGTTATTTCTAGTAGTTATCGTTAACTGAGCTTAAGCTGAACGCGTGATGCATGCTTGAAAAAAGCTAACAAATTTGCAACTTTACTAACACTTTCCCACTCGCAATTTATCTTACACAGTGGCCGAGCATCCGATACCCGAAGAGGATCGCAATTTGTCGCGCGACTCGGATGGCGAACGTCGCGTGGCCACGCCCACAGCGACCGAATCGCAGCTGCCCTGGAAGCGAGGGGGCGACGAGTCGACGGACGCAGTCCAGCAAAATGAATTTCCCGCCTGGGCCTCGAACAAGGAATATTTGGCCTACAATTCGCCAAGCGCCACGTTTTTAGGTAAGCTGAAAAGTTGTCCGGCGCTTAACAACACTGGCGCAGCTCTGAGTTATGGGCGGCAACGGACACGTTTCCCAACACTGAATGTACAGTTGCCGTTTCCGTTTACAAGACTCTTCTGCTATTTGAATTGAGAAATTGAAAATTGAGAAATTGAAAATTGGCCTTAAGAAACTCTGCCGAAAAGAAGAAGAACATGTGTAAATAACACAAATTACACGTGTACATAACTAAATATCTATCTATATAGTTTTCTCTTGTGTTTCTTAAGTGCACAAAACAAAAAAAGAAATTGATTCGCGAGTAAAAAATAATTGAAAATTGTTTGAATATTTGTAAAAACCACTTGGTAGTTTTTTCTGTGTTATTTTTGTTTGTTAATTTCCCTGAACTTTGTGTTTTTTCTTCTCTTTGCCGCATTGTTTATCCTTTGGTAACTGTCGCCCACACACACACGCACACACACACACACACACACACACGCACACTCCGATACACATCTGTACATTTGGAACTGTGTGCTCCCCCCACCACCAACCACGACCCCGACAGGTGGTATAAACAAGCCTAAACAGCCCAAGTCCGTCATAGGTCTGTTCCGTCGCGAGAGTTCCAGCTCGAAGGCCGGCAGCCTCGGCATTGGCAGCAGCGGGGCCGTGGACGCGGCCAGCGCCAGCCAGGATCTGATGGCTGTGCCCACGGTAAATGCCATCAATCCGTTGATTCAGCTGCCATCGACATCGATGCACAATCCCCGGCTGGACAATAGATCACAGTCCATTTCGTCCGGCACGTTGGGCGCCCATCTGGTCGGGCCGGACGGACATACGGGTCCGTTTCCGGTCACGGCGAGCCATCGCCGGAACGTGCGACGCGGCTCAATGCTGGAGCTTAGCGGGTAAGTCCTTGTTACACACTCACACACACACACACCCACACACACACACCAGCACACACACACACACACACATACGCACGCACACACAGCGAGCACAGTTAAGTGTGTGTGTGTCCTGTTCTTTGTAGCTAAAATGTGCCCTGCATGCGCCATGCATTCCGTATTTCGTATTTCGTTTCTGTGCTTGTTTTCAGTGTAGAAATCTGTTAATTTCTAGCTTTTCGTTCATGCGAATATCAAATATCATCAATTACCTATATTATAAGGCCAGCCGTGTTGCTTGTACCCCTTTTTTTTATTTGTCATAATGCAGCTTTTTTTTATCATTTTTCATCAAAATTAAAGCTAATTGATTTCTAAGAATGGAAATCTGAAGGCATTTACCTCAGATATTCCACTGAAAACCATTTTTGAAAACTTTTATCGGATAAATATCATTGGGTTCGTGAAAGTCTGGCAATAGGTACATATACCTATGTACCTAGTTCATTGTACCTAGCTGAGCTAATTGTACTCTAATCTATCGGGCAGCTTATGATTCATCTATCATCAAAAGTATAACTAATGGGAATACTTTAAAGGCGTATCATTTGTAAATCAGATATTGAAATTAAAACGATTTTCGAATTCATAAATATCATAAAGGAGTCGGTTAAGTCTGCCAATAGGTACATATACATATGTACCTAGGTCTTTGTACCTATCTAGCTAATTAAACTCCTTCTTTATCAGGCAGCTTAGACATAAATCATAAAAAGTAAAACTAATGGGCTTCCGAAAAGCTATATCATCCGAAATACTGAAGTTATTTACCCTAGATAATCCAATTAAACCCATTATAGATAAGTTTTCTCGGGTAAATTTCATTCGATTTTGGAAGGACATGTTTTTTTTGGATTCGTGAAAGTCAAGAAAATTGAAATTCAATCATAGCTTTAAAATCTCAGCATCGAAATTTGTAAATTTTGTAATTTCGGCAAGTTTTGGATAGATATGTCTATCTGGAGTCGTAAGCCCTTGACATTTTTTTCAAATTTGACAAAATTTAGAGTACGATTTTGACTGGACGCCGATTGATAGTCGAGATCGAGATCTATAAGAGTCGATAATACTAAATATCAATCCAAAATCGGACTCGGTTGAGTAACCCGAGTTATTTAAAAAGAAGCATCAACTATTATGGACATCAAAACAAGCCCATTGTCGATACGCCTGATCCGAACAAGACTTAAAGAAATATCTTGCAAAGATCTGACTTTATTTTGCCGAGATTCAATTCTTTCAACAGATAGTTCGAATAAATAGAATCCAATTTGCTTTCGAATCGCAAAAAGCTTTAATAAAATAATTCAACTAATTCAATTTACACATATTTATTCCCCGGAACTAGTTCATTTGACATTCTCTTTTTTGGTTTTTCAAAACTAAACCCTAAAAAATTTCGAACCTCGCATGCAATAAATAGCATAAAATTAAGCCTTAACTTCTGCCTAACCCCAAAAGCTTTTCTAAAGAAAAAAAAAGGTATTTAAATACGCAAATTAAATAAATTTTGAAAAAAAAAACAACCTTTTTTTAGTAAATACCTCGCCCCAAATCATGATAAATTGCAGCATATCCTTCGTCCCGTTCAGCTGTTTTTCCGTTTCAATTGATTTCGAACATGTTTTGCTTGCGCATTTGAATATGCCATTATTTGAATTTTGCCATTATTTCATTTATAATGCTCCAACTTTAATTGTGTGCTCTCAAAAAACAACAACAATAACAATGCAGACTCATTGCAACTGGACGCAGGCCCAGTCGAGTTTTGCTCTGTAGTCCGGGAGCTAGTAATTTGCTAGAGAACACGACAACAACAACAGCCACAACAACAACAACAGCAGCAACAACAACAACTGCTGTCAATATCAAACCCATAACAACAACTACAACAACAACAACAACAACAACAACAACAACAACAACAACAACAACAACAAGCACTGTCAACAATTCCAACTGCAACTCGACAAATTTAACGTCAACGTTTAATTCGCCGAGCAACTCGTCAACAACCAACTACAGCTCCCCGACATCGGAGAGTAGCGGAGCTACGTACTATTCCAAGTAATCCGAGTGACCCATTCAAAACCCAAAAACCAAAACAAACAAAAATGGGCAATCAAAATGCAACTAAAGCCGGCCAATCGTATACCGTCAAACCAGACAAGAAACTAACACTTATGATCGATCCCTAATCGCATAGTTTGTATATAGTACAAGATCAGTTCATGCATATCATTCGTAAAGTTCACCGAATCGATATCAGTTTAGTCTATCTAGATATGATATATAGTTCTAGTTTGCAACCTTCAACGCAACGTCTCTGGCAATTGGCATCAATTCATTTCGCACTCATAAAGTATGTTATTCAGAAATAGGTCTCATATTGTCCGTTTGCCTAGGCAGGAAGTATATAAATTCGTGCAACTTTCTATCCTAATTTTAGTTGAAATAATTTTCTTTATTTATTTTTTAATAATGTCTTTAACATGAAAAAGAAGTCTGTGTTGTTACCTATACTAAACGCCACAAGAACATTAAACTAAATGCAATGCAAATTCCTAATATTTACCATGTACTTTAACATGTACTTAACCTGGATGTTTTACTTAACAGTTTTTTGAAAGAAGCTTGTTTTTTGGCCTTATATTAAACGATCCGAGAACATAAAATGCAATTTTTAAACATTTACCATTTACTTTAACATGTACTTAACATGAACATAATCTTTACTTAAAAGTTTTTAAAAAATCCTATTTTTCGGTTTTGTTGTCTATACTAAACGCCTCACGAATAATATTTACCATGTACTTTAACATGTACTTAACATGAACATTAATTATTTTACTTATCAGTTTTTAAAACAAGCTTGATTTTCGGCTTTGTTACTTACGCCTCAAGAACATACAATAAAGCTTCCTAGTATTTACCATGTACTTTAACATGTACTTAACATGAACATGCAATTTTTTAAAGCAGCCTGTTTTTCAGTTTTGTTACCTTTACTAAACGCCTCACGAAGATTTGACTAATCGCAATGCAATTTACCACGTACTTTAACATGTACTTAACATGAACATTAAGCGTTTTACTAAACAATTTTGCACATCTGCTTATATTATCAAAATTGTTAAATGCTTTCTTTTTTTGGGTAACAATATTTTCCTTTGTTTATAATTTTGATTATATTTTTAGCGCCGTTTCCATTGAGTCCGTGTAGCTGTATAGTCCACAGACAAACGCATCAATCACTTAGTAAACACACAGCACACATAAATAATATACAAAATTATATACACAGTATATTTTAACAGTAGTCGAGCTGTTATAAGAGTCTAGTATATGTTGGCTTTCGGCTCATAAATATATATATATACTTATATATTCATAAATATGTGTAAGTATCTTGGCTCGCTTTATACGATTACCATGCAGTTCTTGACTGTGCTAAACATCCCTCAAATGTTACTATTAGGGGTACTCCTGCAACTGATTAGCTGTTCATTGTAAAGAGAATAAGAGGATAAAAAGACATATTCCGTCTGCAAATATTTAAGTTTGTCTCGTTTCTCTAACGTCAGGAAGTTATCATGAGGATAATTTGACATTAACAAGGCAATGATTTTTTCAATGTCTTAAGTCAGAATTTGGTATTGGTTCAGTCGGGGAAACTTAAGTAGCATATCGCAAATGTATCTCCCGGGCGAAATGCCTTTGATTCCTTGTTTTCTTCCAGGCGAAACGCTTTTGTAGCTCTCACAAGTCGATCGAAATTGGGATGGACAATTGAAATAGAAATTGAATGATAGAAAAGCAAGGCTGCAAACCGGTTTTGAGCTGAACCGGTTCAAGTCCTGAACTAAGATTTGTATAGTATCTAGGAACCAAAGCAAAAAGGGAAACCAAAAATGAACAGAAACAGGAGTTAAGTTCAGCTGACGAACCGAACCTCTGGGAGCGGAACCGGTTCGCGGCGTGAACTGAACTAAGAACCGAAGCTAAAAACAAATTAACAGAAACTAGTTTCATTTAAATATAGATTAAATAGGAAAAGACAAGCTCTGCACCCAAAATCGGTTCACGAACCGAACCTGTTTCAAAAGGAGCTGGTTCAAGCCTTGAACTGAACCACCTGTAATTACTTTTTGAGCTTGCAGCCCTGGTCGCAAGAATTGTAGATCAGCTAAGTCAGTTGCATTTGGACCTCGTTTGTAAGAAAACTAACCAAAGAAAAGCTAAAAAGAATTTGTTATTATTTTTAAGGAACTGCTGGCAGTTTTTTTTTGGTATTAAAAGTATTTTGTGCTAGTATTTTTTGGAGAAAGGAGAAAGTGTATTTTGGAATTGCTTTTTTGTGTTTTCTGCTCTCACTTTTAAACCAAGCTTTAAACTCTTTCGCTTAATGCTTACGCTTTTTATTATTGTATGTACTTTGTTAATATTTAATGTTTTCTTCTGATTCTTATATTGCTTTGTTCTCATTTGGGTTTTGGCTTTTTGGTGTTTTCGAAGAAGTTGTCTTTTAACTTTAAGTGTTAAAGTTCTTTTACTCGTAATTGTTAGTTCCATTTTGATGGAGGCCCTTTAAAGTTTAAATAATTATGTTAGTTGTACTATTTGCCTCGATGTAGACCCTGATCATAGTTCGCATTCACTTCGATTCAAAATTGAACGCACAATTGACATTTACTTTCTTCGACTTCTCTTCACGTCCATTGCACACAACCACAACAACAACAACAAAAATATACACGATCACAGCGACACAATACCCGAGGAGTCCAGCTACCAGCACGGCCACTCCAAGTCCCTCTGTGAGCCCGTCGACGCCGATGATTGGGACGCGGTGCCGCTGGCTGGCACCGCCGCCTCCGCCTCGTCGGCCTCCGCGAAAGTAATCCATGCCGGACGTGAATTGTTGCTGCCGCGTCTCGCCGGGACGACGACGACGCCGCGCGCCCAGATCCGGCACATGAACGCTGGCGCGGTGGGCGGTTCGGCTGTGGGCGTGCCCGGCGGCAGAAATCAGGTGACGAGCGCGCTGCTGGACTACGAGGATACCGACACGGACACGGAGGAGGATGAGGATGATGATGAGGGCGAGGATTTTGATTTGTATGACGATGAGAACATTGTTGTCACCACGTTCACCACGCCCGCAACGCCACGCCCACACGAGCTGGGCAGGCGAGCAGGCGCCGCAGCAGCTGGAGCTGCAGCAGCTGGAGCCGCACCAGCTCCACCCACCACGACGACGACGACGATTCGGCTGACGCGCAACAACGACGAGAGCATCATTTGAGGGTCAAGCAACTGGAGAGCTCGTGCCAGATCCAGGCGTCTTTTCCAATACGAAATGTTCTACTGAGATCGGCAACGATTGCCCAACTATTCACATAAATATATACTTGACATATACACATATATATATATATGTATATGTATGTGTATGAAACATTTTGAAAATGGTTAAAAACAAAAAAAAAGAAAGCTTTATATTATAATTAACCTATGACAAAAATTGTATATAACAAAAGAGAACGATATTCCTTCGGCACGCCGAGGCTTAAATTACCTTGCAGATAAATTTGAATGGTAAACATCTACAGACTATTTCTGTAAGATCTGTATGTTAAAATGGTCCGATGTAGTTAGGAATGAGCCTTATATAAGATGTTTTGGGAAACAGGACGAAGTTTTCATACAAGAACTTCATGTTTCCAGAGATTGTTCCCATCAGCTATATGATATAATTGTTCGATGATAATAAGACTTAACCCAGAAATTGGGAGCATGGTAAATATTTAACATGCACATTTTGTTGAGCATATCTTCAAAATGAAAAGCATCTCAAGCAAGAACTTCACGTTCAACCTATTCTACCTATAGCAGCTATATGATATAGAGTTCCGATCTAGCCAACTTTCATTACGCATAACTCCTGCAACTAAAACTCGCTTCTAAGCCAAGTTTCAACAAGCCAACTTCACAGCAAACAGAGTTAAGACAGTCCGTTAAATAGTTGGATAGTTAGGATCTGCAAGGTTTATTTGAGAAAAGATCTAAAATCGATTGTACGTACGTCTAACACACAAATTATAAGTTAAAGATAATTTTCTTTCAGCTGCTTTGAACAATTTTGCTTCTTCAATTGTTAAACTTAAACTATTTATGATAATGTATTTAGTGTACTTTAAAGCTAGCCTAATGCTAATGTGTTCCAGAAACAATTGTGTTATCGATTAACAATTTAGCCAAAGTTCAGATTAAGTCCTAACACTTAGTTAGTTGTGTGTGCGTGAATTGTCTTTTGCTTTTAGTTTAGACAAATTTATAATAACTATATACTATATGGTTAATTATAACTGTTTTGCTGCAGTATTTAGTTCAATTTTAGTCGTACTTAAAGCGTAGTAACTAGTTAACGATACCGTTAATCGGCGTGTAAAAAGTAAACCGGAAGCTAGCTAGCCGCCTGAAGTCGTCGTAGAGCTACGTTTAATAATAATGAATGAAAATCTACTTATAAGCACATATAAATATATATACTAATATACTATAGCTATTTAGCCAGAGTTGTGTAATTTATAAATTATTTTTGTAAACATTTACGAGCCACAAACTAAAGTGAAATGAGTAGCACGAGAGTAAATCTTAACGTCTAAGTATGCGTGAATTTTGACTGTATGACTAAAACGAGGCAGACCCAATAAACTTACAGTTCGTTCCACATGTTAAATTATGTTCAATATGTAGACGAAATATCGAACCGGAAGCCATTTTCATTATTACACCTAACCTCCAAAAAACATAACCTCAAAATATATAGATGAAAATGATTGACATGCTTTGTAGGCAACTGTACTTCTTATTTGTCCTGAGTGATTCCCTATGTGAGTATATCCAACAAATTGCCTTCTAAATATGCACATTTAAAGCTGAACCAAATCGGGCATAATACCAATTATATTGTCAGCTAATAACTCTAGAAAAAAACAAAAAAAACTGTGTTTTGTTAACTTAAAAATAGTTTTATTATTTCAACGAAAGACAATAAACAGCTACAAGAAATTGCATGCAAGTTTCTTGTAAATTGTCATTTCACATAAAAAGAAAAAACTTTGAAAATAAAATAAAATCAGAGCTGTGTTAACTTTGAGCGCGTTTTCTATATAAACAAAGCATAAAGCACGAATAAATCGTATAAAAACTGACAAATTTGACACTTTATATAAAAAGCGCAAGCTCATTCATGAAATTTGCCGCAGAGCATCAACTAAAAGTAAAGAAAAAAAACACGAAGAAAATTGAAAATAGTTTGCAATTTTCATACATAAATTTAGCCGAAAATAAAAGCAAAATAATTACAAAAAAACTAAAAAAAACTCACCAAATTATTTAGAAAATAAAAACTTGTAAACTGTTAAACTGATTTTAAATATTGTCTAAGAGAATTTTACTAAAAATATAAATCAAACGAAAATCAAACCAAAATATGTCTGTATATAGTGTAGTATATATTGCATGTGGCGAGAGGTCAGCACCAGCAGCGCCATTGGGTGCTCCGTTTCTTGGGCAGCTGCCAGTCCATGATGACGTCACGGCCGAGGAGGCGATTATCCTGGTCCTCGTGCAGCATGGCCCTGGCCATTGGCTCGTTGCACTCGAACGTGACGTAGGCGCAGCCCATCAATTGGCCATTGCTGCGCTTTGATATGTGCACCGATTGAACTTTGCCGCGCAATCGTTCGTCCGGTATGGCAACGCTGGCCGCTGGCTCTTGCTGGCGCCAGTGCTGCCATAGCCGCTGCAGCGGCCGTCGCGCGATCTGGTTCGATTTAGCTGGCGGCACTTTTTGAATTTCAGTCCGGGGCACTGCGTAAGTACAGAAGACGAATATCTAGAGAATCGAAACACAAGAGATATACAATAAATTGTATTTATATCAAATGAAAAAACAAACAAACGCAGTTTTCCAGAGATTTTCATAATTGGATCTTTATGTGATGTCCATTTGAGTCTTATTTTCTTAAACTCATAAAATATAATATGAAAATCTAAATGAAAATCTCTGGAAGTCCCTTCGAGAAGTCTCCAACAAATAATTGTACACGTAATGCTCAAATATGTTTTGTTTTTTTGTTGTTTTTGAAATTCCGTTTATACATTTATTTCACCAAATATGTTTTAAATTTTTTTTGTTTTTGTTTTTAATTTCATAATCTTATTTCATTTGAAACTGATATAGTTGAATATGTTAAATGTTATTTCTCTTTTAATTTTTGCATTTCTTTGAAGAACTCTCTCTATATATATGTATGTATATATATTTGTTGTTAGTATGTATTTATGCATGTATTTATGCATGCATTTATGCATGTATTTATGTTTTTATGTGTATTTCCATGCGGTTAACAAGAATTCCCGACAAGAAGTTCCAGTTCCCTGTGCATAGCTTACATATTTTGTAATGTATATGTATATATGTATATGTATATATGTATGCATATGTCTGTATGTTAGTATGTATGTAGTTAAATATGTATATCGATGGTCATCATTTCGCATTTAAAGTGAGTCTGTGTCTGTGTCTGTGTGTGTGTGCTAGCTAATGCGCACCAGTGTTGCCAGCTGCAGCTGAAGAGAAAGTAGCTGAATCCAGTGTTAAGAATAGATTCAAAAAGCTGAATTGGCCGTTGAGTTGCCAGAAAAAAGCCAAACTGGCTTGAAATTTAAAGTATTTCGGCTGTAAATAGCTAAATTTAATAAGATGCGGCTAAGTTGGCCACACTGATGCGTACATATATCAATTTTTGCTATTTATATTTATTTTTAATATTTCATTCTTTCATTTTTTTGTTTTGTTTTATATTTCTTTTACGGCTTAGTTAAATTCATGAACGCTTTAACGATTTAAACAAATACGCGTATATGAGCATTATATGTATGCAAGTGTGTGTGTCTGTCTGTGTGTGTGTGTGTGTGTGTGTGTATGTGTGTGTGTGTATGTGTGTGTGTTCTGTGTGTGTGTATGTGTGTATGTGTGTGTGTGTGTGTGTGTGTGTGTGTGTGTGTGTGTGTGTGTGTGTGTGTGTCTGTGTGTGTGTGTGTATGTGTGTGTGTGTGTGTGTGTCTGTGTGTGTGTGTGTGTGTGTCTGTGTGTGTGTGTCTGTGTGTGTGTGTTTGTGTGTGTGTGTGTGTGTGTGTGTGTGTGTGTGTGTGTGTGTGTATGTGTATGTGTGTGTGTGTGTTTGGCTCTATAAGAAGTGCGTAGCCCTTAAGATAAACAGAAATAGTTTTCTTTTTGTTTTGCTTTGCTTCTATTTAACATTTTGCTAAAGAAATTTGTAGTTTTTACTAAATATATATATTACTTGTTTTTTAATAATTCATAATCAACCCAACAATATAGCTAGATACATATGTAAATATGTCCTTGAACTCTCAGCTAAACACTCGCGCAAACTGAAAAGTATTCCAAATTCGGGCAAGAATTTAGCAGAGTTTTTCTTTAGTTTTTGGTTAATTGATTCGGGTTTCCTTTTTTATATATAGATGCATATTATATTATAACAAGTTACGAATAAGTTTCATCATGTTATGCATTGGTTATCAATTTGAAAGGCAATCGAGAGTGTGCTTTGTAGATATAGCATAGATACAATATAGTATATATATTAGGGCTAGTAACAGAATATAACATAAGATAGCTATTTGTATAGAGTTTATGTTCAATATCATGTTTATAAGTGTAGCTAATTGCAATTCAAGGCGAACGCGTTTTATACAATAGTTTATGCTCTTTTGTTTTTGTTTTTACAATACACTAATCAACTTTTATCCCCGCTGTAAATGCTGCTGACAACTCTGCTAGCAACTTTAATGCGCGCTGTAAATGCTGCTGATAAACGAATCAAACTAATTTCAATATGGCAGTTGAATCAAGCGCTTAAAGTAGTAAACAACTAAATCAAGTTTATAAACAAATTAAATACACAAATATTATCAAGCAAATTGCAGAAGTTATAAATTTTACCAATACTGCTGTCGTATGTGTGCTTAAAAGCCTTCTCCTTCGTGAAGTATTTGCTTTTTTTCATAATTGTGAATGGTCTTGATGCTTAGTATTTAGTTAACAATTAAAATTAGTTATATATTATATACAAATACATGCGCATATTATTGGAAAACACAGAAAACCATCTTTATATATGTGTATTTATGTAGGTAATTAGCATATGTTGATATCTTTCTTTTGTTTTTGATACTTCTTGGGCCAAAAAACACTTTAAATTTATATATATTGGGCTTTAAACACATCTAATAGAACGGAACTGGAATTGCCTTTGATATAAATATGTTTTATATCTCATATTGTGTGTATATATATATATATATTTAAATATGTTTAGATGTAACTTGATTTCGTTTGCGATTTGTATTTTGAATGGTAATTTGATTGATTACATTTATGAGATTTCCATTAAAGTACACATTTGCACATTTGATTCAATGAGTTGGGAGAACTTTGGAAAACTTTCAATAACTTCCCAAATAAGCTGTTCGAAATGTGAAAATAGAGAATAGATAACAATCCAGAAAAGCCAGAAAGTAGAGCGAGTCTTCACTTGAATACAAATTTAAAAAAAAAAAATATACATCAGGAGCGAGAACTGAATACAACTTTTGGTTGAGTCAGAATGGAATATGAATTATGAGAAACTAAGAACTAAATACTCGCTAAGTTTCGACTATATTTTGAATACATTTCTGACGAACTTAATATTATGGATCCTACTGGACCTGGTTGTTGTTGTTGTTTTTGTTGTGGCGTATTCCCGAGCGTCGCTTAGAGACCAAACCCGATGGCTCGTTATACGTTTCCTGTGCGCCGCAGTGCAAAGAGTTTCAAATTCAAATGATATTTTCGATTAGATTTTCGGTTTTTTTTTCGATTTTATATACAGCATAAACATATGTAGGTGTATAAATGTATAAATAATAGCAGGTAAAAGTACAAAAAAAGTTATACAAAATAAATACAAATTAAATGGACTACAAAATACACAAGATGTACATAAGGTAAATATATAATATATATAATGTGTGTGTATATATGCATGTAAATGCAAATCAATATCGTGTTAAAGCTAAAGATTGGCTAACAAGGATACAAAGGTGTTTGGGCTGCGGGGCTTTGAACTTAAAATTAAATAATTGCTAAACAACTAAATAATAACAATTAACAATATACATATAAATACATCATATTGCAACAAATTAGAACTAAACATCATAAGATAAACTAGCTTTCCAGACGTTAGGCGTGGCGAGAACAAATTGGCTTGACTTATTCGATATCCAGGAGAAATAATATAATTTGAGCAAATACAACATAGAAACTGGAATGTGTGTGAGAGAGCGCGCGAGTGTGTGTTTGGGGATGAAACTTGGTGTGTAAAGCATCGTCATGGTTGTGGATTTTTGTTGTCGTTTCTCGTGGAGATTCACTGTGTCTTAGTGCCGTTCACTTTCGCTGGCTTACCGGACGTGACAAATGGACCCACATAGTTGCTGGGAAACAGACCGGAGAGGCCATTCAGCTCGCCGCGCCACCATTCCGGCTCATCCCGGCCCAGCACGCTGATAATGTCGTCCTTGTCGAACGAGAGCTCATCGTCGTTTTGTGCTTTGTACGGATAGAGAGCAATCACCTTGTCTGCAAGTGCACGAAATACAATTATTTATGAATTATTTAATAAGCATTCTCTATAGCCAACCCAAAATCTGTTCGGTCATCTCAATGCGACTGCCGGAAACGGGCGTGTTGCGTCCACTGTTGCGTCCGCCCTGCAGCACCTTGACATAGGTGGCAGGGAACCAGCCGATTTGACGCCGCCTGCCCTTGGCCTGCAGCTCACCCTCCCACCAGCCGGAATCGGTCTTCTTGCGTATCATGATCAGTTGGCCGCGCGTCAGCGACAATTGCTCCGTGCTGGTCGCCTCGTAGGGTGCAATTACTTGTGCAATCTCCGAACGCTTGGCGCGCATGCCCTGCAAAGTAAATTAGAGGAAGAGGGATTAGTGAGGATTTATGGCGTTGGAAATGTTCGGGCGCATGTAGGTCAACTATTTACGGGTGTCATGGAAGAAGTACGTGACATGGGCCGGCTGTAGCTTTCGGCCGGTTCGCTCTGTGTCTTGTTTTGCGTGTTTATCTGCGATACTTCAATGTCGAGATCTTCGATTGTATGCGATTCCTCCAGCTCAACCGCCTGAGACTGTGGCTGTGCCTGCGGTTGGATCGACTGCGACTCGGGCGCCTCTGGCTGAGCAGCATAAGCAGCGGCAGCGTTAATGCCATTCGGTGTGACCTCCTGGACGAGAGCGAGCAGCATGATGTGTGTGTATCGAGATGATTGGGGGTTTAGCAAATGAAAAGCATTGGATTAGTAGATGAGCACATGGATATGGTTAAGACACGACTAGGAACTATTTGTATGCCATTGCAGAGGGTCAAATTTGAACTCAACTGGGAATATTTCGGACTATATTCATAGTATATATCTCTATATATATATAGCACAGGAACATTCGGTTTATCTTAGTCTTAACTTTAGATATAATTAGGTGAATATTAAGTTTTTAATTTTCAAAATATATCGCCCAGCTGCAGGGGTATTTCAGCTTCGGCAAGCCGAAGTCAACATCTTTTTCTTGGATTTCTTGTGACCATTTAAGCGACTCACCTGCTCGATAGGCTCGGGCTCGGGCTCGACAGCAGTTGGAACGACATTGACAGCTGTGGCTGCGGCTGTGCCGACATCCGCTTTTTGGACATAGTTCGATGGGAACATGCCGGTGCGATTGCCAATGGTGCCCGTCCACCATTCGCCCTCCTTCTTGATGACCATGACCATTTCGCCGGCGCCAAAGCTCAGGTCACCCTCCTCGGCGGATTCATAAGGATATGCGGCTATATAGTATTCGACATCACCTGCAGCAGCAGCAGCAGCAGTAGCTGTTGCCAGCTCTGGCTGTGCCGCCAAGGCGTTATTGTCCAAGTAGCTATCGGTTTGGGTCGCGGGCTCGACAACATCTGGCACTGCCACTGCCGTTGCTGTTGCCAATGCCATTGACTGCTCCTCTAGCTTCTCCACGTAGGACTCGGGAAACCAGCCGGTATGGCCGTTTATTTCACCAGCCAACCAGCCGGGCTCCGCGTTCTGTTCCAATGGCACCAGGATTATATCGCCTGGCACAAACGTAATCTCCTCAGCGTTCCGGGCATTGAACTCGTAAACGGCGCGATATTTTACGAAACCCTCCGGCGCCGGTCCGCTGAGATCAACAACAGCATCAGCAGCCGCAACTGTGTCAATGCTCAAGCCATAGCCGGCATAGGCATCGACAGCTGCGGCTGCGGGCACGCTGCTGGCCGCAGATCCGCCCCAGGCGCTGCCCGTATCCCAGGCGGATGTGGCGGTGATGGTGGCTGCTTCATTCTTGCGATTATATTTCAATTCCAGCACCGCGGTGCGCTCCACGTCGTACTCCTTGTACAGATTCTCACATTTGGTAATCAGTGCAGCGAGCTCGGCCTTGAGCTCCTGCATGGTCACATCGTTCGAATTGAGATCCTCCTTCTTCGATTCGATTTCCTTCTCAATGTTCACCACCTTATCCTTGATCTGCTTGATCAATAGCTGCAGTCGAGATTCAAGTTAAAGTTTATATTTTTTCTGATATATATATTTGTCCAGTTGCCCACCTGCTTGTGCGCGAAAGCCGCGTTTAGCTGCTCCTGCTGTGCCGTGTCGCCGGCAATGCCGCCGCCGCTTGACTTGCTCTTGGCATCCCACTTGGCGCGCTCCTGTGTTAGCTGCATAAGCTTGGCGTTTTGCTCCTTGATGCGCACCTTTAGCTGGGCCATTTCGCTCATCGAAGTGTCGCGCTGGGTGCGCATGCCATCGATCACGGACTTGACATTAGTCACCCCGGCGCGTGTATCGCATATCTTTTGCGACAGATCCTTAATCTGCGAGAAAGAACTGCATTAGCTCTGTCGGAATATGGTGGGGGAATAGTTACTTACCCTCTCGTTCAGCGTGCTGAGCTCCACATTCAGTTGGGTGTTGTGTGCCTTCTGCTTGAGCACGCGTTCCTGCTCCCTTTGCTTTTGTGCATTCATTTCGGCAATGCGTGCCTGTTCCCATTCCTGCTGGCGCTGCTTCTCCAGCTCCCTGTATAAAGCACCATAAATTATTAATAAGTCTTTCCTTTGCAAATCGCACTCACTTTCTAGCTGCCTCCTTGGCCTCCAGCTCGCGCTTGCGCTGCTCTTCCTTTTCCTGCTCGATTTCACGCTGGCGTTGTAGCTGCCTCTCCAGTTCCTCCTGCTGCTTGCGTTCGGCTTCCAGGCGCGCCTTCTCGCGCTTGTCCGCCTCTTCGCGTTCCTTGCGCTCACGCTCCTCCCGCTCTTTGCGCTGCTGATCCTCCATAAGCTTGCGCCTGCGATCCAGCTCCACCTTGCCCTTCTCATAGTTCTCCTTGCGCTTGTCCTCGAACGAAGCTGCACAACAGTAGACATTTGTTACATTATTTATTAATATTTCCTTAGGCAATACTTACTTTGCGGCAACCCCGCAAGTGGATCCGCGTCGGACATGACGGCGCCCTGGGAAGAGACCGATGTATGCCGCGAGGCGGGCTGCGAGCCGGGACGTGATCCTGCGCCGGACACGGAACCCGGCCGCGACTTGTTGATCTTGCGCAAGCTGGGTGGCACCCAGTCGAGCGGCAGGCTAACGGGTATCTTCTCGCCAGCCATGGCCTTCTCGCACAGAAACATGGCCAAGATGAACTCATCGCAGCTGAGCCGCCCATCGCCATCGACATCGGCCAGCGTCCAGATCTGCGCCAGCGTTACCTGCGGCAATTTGCTCTGTACAAGAACGCCTCGCGCCTGGGCTCCCGTCAAGTAGCCGGAACGGGTACGATCATTGGCATTGAATACCTGCGTATATTTACGTTTCTGTGCCGCCTGCACGGCCCACTCGCCCTGACTGTGAATGGAGGCGATTAAAAGAGGATCAGTAAATGATTTCCGATTTACTCACGGTGATTCAATGGAGGGCGCGCGTTCCGAGATGGACATATGCCGACTAGGTGGATTGCTTTGCGGTGGCGAGACAATCGCTGCAGGCACAGCGACTGGAATCGGCACCACCGGAGCTGGAACTGGAGCCGGAATCGGTGGCACCACAATCGGAGGAGCAGCAATAGCAACGGGCACAGCCGGCGGCACAGCTGCAACAATGCTTTTGAGCGGATCCATGGGACTCATTGAAGTGGTCGAACCGCGTGGCGTCATCGTGGGCGTCGGACCACCAATGGCAGCCGCATCCGTTAGAGAGCTGAGCAATGTGGGCGGCAACGTTTTGGGCACCTCCAAGCCTCGCAGCTTCAGATTGATAAGCTTACAAGCTATGCTAAACTCATTGATGTTCATTTTTCCATCGGAATCCGTGTCAGCCAGTGCCCTGCATTTGGAATACAACAAGCAACATATTAGAGATGTGTGCGTGAGTCGTGAGTGGAAATGATTTTCATTTGAGCTATGGCTATATATTTATTAATTAGCAGCATAGTGTTAAGTTAATTAATTAATTAATTAGTTTGAGAGCTTATTTTAATTTCAAACGAATTCGAACTTGGTATTAAAATATACATTTGAAATTTTGGTAAAATATGGTTTCTTCTAAGCAATTTCGTAGTTTTTCGAAAAATCGAAATACAAATGTGTTAAAATGCACGAAAAAAAAAAATATATATATATATAACTATATACATATATATTTTTATTTTCTTTTTTTTGACAGAACAAAGCAAGTTAATTTTACCAAAACTAAATTTTTTTTTTATCAATGTTAATAAAAAGTTTGTAAATATTACAAAGTTTAAGATATAGAATATTTTTTTCTAATTTTATCTTCACGAAATTTAATTTTATCGTGGTTCGTGCTTAAGCCTGATCGTGCTTAAGTCCAAAGCCACATCTCTAATTCATATCAATGAAAACCAGAACAAAACAAAACGTCAGCAAAATAACTGTTGTTGTTTTGTTCTTATCTTGCCAACAGCGTTGCATGGCCGATAAATGTAATATATACGTATATATATGTCAACAACAAGTGAGTCAGTTCCGTTACTTACCATATTTGACCCAAGATCAGCGGCGGCAGCTGCGACTGCAAAAAGAATCCTTTTGCCTGGGCTCCGGTCACAAAGCCGCCCTGCGGTTGCAGCGCCTTGAACTGCTCCTGGTACTTGAGCTTCTCACGCTGTGTAACAGCCCACGCATCCACTGCCGGATTCATTTTGTTGCCCTTTTTGCTGTGCGCTTCTATTTAGAGTGCGAGCTTCGCAAAATATTCTGCTTGCTACAAATGTGTGTGTGTATGTAGGTTTTATGTTATCCACACACGCTTTACGCCGTGTATTTCTCGTCTAACCGACTCTGACTCCCCCACACCGACAACAACAACAACAAGCTTTCTCGCAGTTGTGTGTGTGTGTTTTGTTCTTGTTTAATGCGCTCTCTTCGGCCGCTGAGTACACATCAAATACATGTCATGCTCCTCTCCAATGTGCACACACACACACACACACTCGCTCGCGCTGGCTTACGCTCTTTTTACTATTGAGTATCCGTTTTGCTCCCACCACCCCACAATTTTTCACAATGGATTTTTATGGTTTACCTAAAATGCAATTGCAAATTGTTAAAAACACATTATCACTGGCTTAACTAACAGCAACAACTACAGCAGATAACAACAAATTAACACCTCGTCACATATGTAAATGTTTCATTTGTATCGGAATTGTCGGTCGTATATTTGGTGGGCGTTTTGATTGCTCGAAAAATCCATCTTCACTGAGTGTCGGTATTGATTTCTTATTCAACTATCTGCTGTAGCTGTATGCGCAATGTGTTGCTCTTGCAAGTGCTTACTTTTCATTTGAACACTGAATTTTTTTAAGTTTTTGTTATTTTTAACTTCGTTTTGTCGTGCAAATTAATTGTTCACGAACCAAGCAAAACGAACTATCCCTCAGGTGAACAAGCCAAAAGAATCACCATTGATCTAGTTTGTTCATTCCCTAGTTCAGGGCTACTGAAGACCGTTTGCAATATAAAGTGGTTCCTGTTTTAACTTTTATATACATAAATGTGTAGTAATGGTTCGCGATCTAATAAAAAGAAAGCTCTACGCGTTCGCCATTTTATAGCGTTGGAAATAGTTTAGGCGAAAATATGACCCTGATATTGAGCCACATGTGAAGTAAATATCGCCACATCCTCATTTAGGGTTGCCACCAGAGTAAATTACAATCGATACATTTTCGATAGCTCATGTCTCCCACATTTTCCAACGCAGCGTTCTTTTCTGTGCGAGCACGTGTGACGACTGGTAATATCCGCTAAAGCAAGCGCGAATAAAATATGTAACAAAATGTCGGAAACTTCAGAAGATGAACAAGCGCAATTGCAAACAAGCGATGAAGAGCTAAGCGGTGAGGAAGAAGAAATTGTAGAGGACGCAGAAGCCGAGGAAAATGACGCTGAAAATGCCGAGGAACAAGACACAAGTGACCCCGACGAAGCTGACGAAGCAGAAGAGGCTCCCAAAGACGACCAGCCGCTGACATGGAAAGATCTAGTAAATTTTCCAAAATAGCCAATTTAATTTCATACTATAACGGAAACTTCCAAAATGTAGGGCCTAAATGACACGTTGTGCAAGGCGTGCGAGGAGCTGAAATGGAAGGCGCCCTCAAAAATTCAAAAAGAGGCGATACCTGTTGCACTACAGGGCAAAGATGTCATCGGCCTGGCCGAAACCGGTTCGGGCAAGACGGGCGCCTTTGCTCTGCCCATTTTGCATGCTCTGCTCGAGAATCCGCAGCGTTACTTTGCCCTGGTGCTGACGCCCACACGTGAATTGGCTTTCCAAATAGGCGAACAGTTCGAGGCGCTGGGTGAGTGTACAGTTATAAATTTCCATATATATACAGTGGCGGCCATACAATTGCGAACACTAAATGTGTTGAGTAAATGAGAAGTGTTGCCAATTTAATTGCCTCCATTGTATATAGACATGTCCACAATGATGTGAAACCCTTTTTGATTTTATGTTCTTAAACGAAAATATGAAATTATTATTTCTTTATTCGTCACTACCTCTGAGTAAATTAGCTAAAATAATGATATGCAAAGCCAGCGATTCGTCCTTTCCTAAAATGTTTCCCTTTTCCCTCGCCACAGGCAGCGGCATCGGCATCAAATGCTGCGTCGTAGTCGGCGGCATGGACATGGTTGCGCAGGGATTGCAGTTGGCGAAGAAGCCGCACATAATCATTGCGACGCCCGGTCGTCTGGTGGACCATCTGGAGAACTTGAAGGGCTTCAATCTGAAGGCCATCAAGTACCTGGTCATGGATGAGGCTGATCGCATACTCAACATGGACTTTGAGGTGGAGCTGGACAAGATTCTGAAGGTGTTGCCGCGCGAACGGCGCACATTTCTGTTCAGCGCGACGATGACCAAGAAGGTAAAGAAGCTGCAGCGTGCCTCCCTCAAGGATCCCGTCAAGGTGGAGGTGTCCAACAAGTACCAAACGGTGGACCAGCTGCAGCAGTATTATCTCTTCATACCAGTCAAATATAAGGATGTGTATCTGGTGCACATCCTCAACGAACTGGCCGGCAACAGCTTCATGATCTTCTGCAGCACCTGCAACAATACCGTCAAGACGGCTCTGATGCTGCGAGCCCTGGGACTCGCTGCCATACCGCTGCACGGCCAGATGTCCCAGAACAAGCGTCTGGCGGCTCTCAACAAATTCAAGGCGAAGAATCGCTCCATCTTGATATCCACGGATGTGGCCTCACGCGGCCTGGACATACCCCATGTCGATGTGGTGGTCAACTTCGATATACCCACGCACAGCAAGGACTACATACATCGTGTCGGCCGCACAGCACGTGCCGGTCGCTCCGGCCAGGCCATCACCATGGTCACCCAGTACGACATTGAGCTGTATCAGCGCATCGAGCAGCTGCTCGGAAAACAGCTGCCGCTCTACAAGTGCGAGGAGGACGAGGTCATGGCGCTGCAGGAGCGCGTCGCCGAGGCGCAGCGCACCGCCAAGCTGGAGCTCAAGGATCTGGAGGACAGCAAGGGCTACAAAGGCGGCAAGGGGGGCAAGCGTGCTGCCGCCGACATCGATGATTCGGAGCAGTTCACAGGGGCGCGCAAACGCATGAAACCCATGGGGGGCAAGGGCAAGGGAGCGGGTGCGGGGGCTGGCCGTGGCGGGGGCGGCGGCGGCGGGGCGAAAAAGAATTGGAACCGGGGCAAAAAGAGAAACTAGCCTTTAAGTTTATTTAGAAATGTAATTTAATAAACAAAAAAAAATAATTGATATACACAGTTCAATTGTGTAAAATGCAAAAATACATGATTTGTACGAATATTTTGTTAAAATGAATGTTTGTTAAGTAAACGCTGCTCAACAGCAAATAACGATAAGGTCCAAAAAACGAGAGGCCAAATGTTTGCTGCAAAGTGGAGAGAAAGAAGAGAAAGGGATTAGAGATTTAGTAGAAGCTACAATTAAATATATATATATATATATAGATAACATATTTTGATTTGTGTTAAAAGCGCATTTCCTAAAGCCAAACTGGAAACTGTTTGAGCTTGGAATTGGAATATTTTACATGTTCAAACCCAGTTGGTAAGACTTTATATATATATATATATAAACATATTCCAGCTTTTATAGTTTAAATTCCAGCTTTTGTAGTAGATGTTTTTATCTATTATTTCTAGAGAAAAACGGCGGAAAAGTGTTTTAAAAGCTATATTGACCAAGGCTGCAAACGGTTTTGATCCAAATCAACTCGATTCCAACTCAATTCAAAAAGCGCCGGAAAAGGAGGATCTCAAGGACCTCAAACATTCGAGCTAACTTTTATTGCGATTGGACTACCTCAATATATAGCTCATATATATAGTTATATGTTAGTTAAGATATTGATAAGCTGCCTCAATCCAAGATTCACTTATGTTAATAGCTTACCCGTTGTCCTAAAAATCGCTCAAATCGATATTATCCTCGAATGTGTGTCGAAACGGATTCGTCAGATTGTAGGCCATTTTGTCGGCTGGCGGCAGGCTGACGTAGCGATGCGGCAATTGTTGCTGCACTTGCTCCCGGATCGCCGGCTGACCCGCCTGCGCCTGCACCTGCACCTTTCCCGTTTTAGCCGTTTCGGTCCAGTTCTGCAGGATTTTAATGACCGAGCTCAGGGTTTCGTCGTTTCTATCGATGGGACTATAGAGCACCAGCTCCCAGCATTTTTTAACGAGCACCGGATCATCCTTGCGGATAGCATCATGGGCCAGGCTGGCCATAAATTCGACGGGTATGGGAAAGCTCTGATTGTAGAACAGATGATTCAGATTGGGTATATAGTTAAACCAATCGGCCGCAGCGAGTATTCGGAGCAGCTGCATGGTCAAATCCGGATAGGCATGGCCAATATTTGGACGCCACAGATGCGTCATGAATTGCGCCGCCGCCAATTGAGGCGCCAGCTCGTAGCTCAGCAGCAGATAGTAAATATCCGTGATAAAGGGCGCACAATATGCCATGTACAAACTGCAATCTTGAACCATTCGCAGCAGATGCGAGCGCTTGCCACGATTGCCGAAGATCTCAGCGAATACCACAAAGAAGTTTCGAAAGAGCATCCCATGACGCAACACCATGCTGTACGTGTCGCATAATTTGTCCATCTGCATCGACTGAAGGCGCCGCTGCACCTCCCACGGCCCGCTGAGCGTGTGCTGGCAGTTGATTTGGTCGCATTGCCCATCCAAGAAGCGCCAGCATTTGATGCCAAATATAAAATATTTGCATTCGTTTGTATAGATATTCGGTATGGCGGAGAGTGCGTTGTCCGGTTCCGGTGGCAGGCGAAAAGGTGGCGCGAAAATTGGACCGGCTGTAATTTTTACGGCTGCAGCTTGTCTTGTGCTGCCTCTGGCTGCAGCTTGTCTTGTGCTGCCTCTGGCTGCAGGCAGGATTGGTCGTCCCTTTGGCTGCGGCGGCTGCTGCGGCTGTCTCCGATTTGGCTGCTGGCTTCTCACAATTGGAGCGTCCGGCTGCTTCCTTTGCTGCCGTTGTGGCAGTTGCTCCGACTGTCTATTTGTGTTCTTGGGTATGCGAAAGTTAACCAATTTGGTGAGACTCGTCTTGGCATCATCCTGAGCAACTGCCTCCAAGCTCGCTTGAGCTTTTACTGGCTTTTCCCCCAGCGCAACTTTTTGATCATCAGTTGGCTGCATGCCAGAATTTGTATGGCCAAAGGGCTCATCTTCGCCGTCCCAGGATGTGGTCACTGATATAGCATCAATATCGTCATCATCAT
Organism: Drosophila kanekoi; assembly: GCA_037075305.1. Taxonomy (NCBI): domain Eukaryota; kingdom Metazoa; phylum Arthropoda; class Insecta; order Diptera; family Drosophilidae; genus Drosophila; species Drosophila kanekoi. The sequence goes on along the minus strand of JBAMCE010000566.1, from coordinate 1,657,390 downwards.
CCTCATCGTCTTCGTAATTGAGCACATTATTCATAGCCGTCTCCAGCTCGAGTGGCGTTTTCTCAACTATTGTCGACAAATTGGGCAAATTATCAAAAAAATCCGTTGTATCGCCTATTTGATGATCAATCTCACTTGGCGTTTTGTCATTAAGGATCTGCAAACAGCGATCGATTTCCTCAATGCCACATTTGCCATCGTCGGCCAATAGCTGACCCAGATCCGTGGGCGTGTCAAGTGGAGCAGCGGTCAGCTGCATAGCCTCATTGATGAGCATATCCTCTAGCTCAGATTCGGCTTTGGAATTATGCTCAACGGATTGTTCAAGCGACGCTTTGGCGAAGTCTTTAGTCGGGCTTAAGTTCAGCTTGTGCTCGTCGCGAGTTTCTGGCACAGCTTCAAGATGTTTTCCGCCCTTGGGCATGCAGAGATTTTCCGGCTGCAAAGTGGCAGTCGAAGCAGCAGAAGCAAGCGAATCTGCAGTCGGTGTTAAATCGAGTGGTTTTTGCGACATGTGCGCGATCTGTGCGTTCATCTGCGGTAACAAAAGAAATTGATTATTATGTGGCAAGTACTCGAGGGTAGCGCAAACTAAGATTACAGCATTTGATTGACGCTTCGATCTGCTGCATCTTCTAATCGTTGCTTGTCGCTGTTGTTGTTGGTTGGAGGAGCATTGCAAGCGCGTGCGTATTCGACGTAGCGTGGACGCCTGCTCCAGCTCAGCGTCTTGCTGTGGGCTTGAATCTTTAGCTTGCTTTCGGTTCGATTGCTTGGCTGGGTTATTTTGCATGGCTGGACTTGCCTTTCTGGTGCTTTTCTAGAGGGCAGACAAACAAGTTCTTAGTTTTTATTTAACAAATATGTCTCATGTCACATACCTTGGGCTGCGACGACACAATATTTTGCTCATAATCGGTCTGAGGCTCCTCTTGATCTGTCTTTTGCCCATGTTGTTCCTCCATTTGTTCAGCTGCATTACTTAGCTGCTCCTTTTGAAGTTTCTGCTTTTGAATTCGCTGCTTCAACTGGTTCTGTTCTGCTTTCTGCCGCTCAATCTCTTGCTCCAGCTCAGTTAGTAGCTCTTGTTGTACTTTTTGCCTTTTAATCTCGAGCATTAATTGATCTTGTTGCGACTCCTGCTGCTCACTCTCTTGGTTTAGCTGATCCTGCAGCTCTTTGTGATTATTCTGCTTTCCATTCTGTTTTAACTGGTTCTGAGGTTTCTCTTTGGGTGTCTGCTTCTCGTTCTCCTGCTGCAGCTGCTCCTGTTGAGCTTTATGGCTGCCAATCTCGTGTTCCAGCTCATCCATCAGCTGCTGGTAGACTTTTTTCTTCTTAATTTTTCGCATTTGTTGAATCTGCTGCACCTGCGGCGCATCGTGCTGGGCAATATCTTGTTCCAGCTGCATTCTCTGTTTCCGTTTTCTTTGCTTCTGTTCCTGCAACTTATGATCCGGCTCACTCAGCGGATCTTGTTGAATTTCCTGCTCCCAAATTTCGGTTTCTGATAGCTCCGGGTCCTCCAATAGAGTCTCCTGCTCCTCCATGTCGTCATATACGTGAACAAGCTGCTTCTGTGGATTTTTATGCAACATATTCTTCTTCTGCTTCTGTTCCAGCTGCTGTTGCTCAACTTCTTGCCCAAGCTCGGTAATGTGGTGAATTTTTTGTTTCTTAAACCTAAGAATTAATTTATTTTTTTGCTGGTCCTCCAGATTTTGCTGCCCAATCTCTTGCTCCAGCTCATACAGCAATTCCTGCTGAATTTGTTGCTTCTTAATCTTAAGAATTAGTCGATCTTGAGCTTTCGGTTGCTCAATTTCTTGCTCCCGCTGATCCTCTACATTCTCTACATCTATCTCCTCCTCTTGAGCTTCCAGCTGTTCAATCTCATGATGATTTTGCTGCTGTTCACACTTTTCATGTAGCTTAGTTAGCTCCTCAGCTAGAACGGGCTCCTTATACGATTGGCATTCCAACGATGCATCCCGGACACGCTTTGGAGGACTCAACTTGGCTGTTTGTTTAACGGCGCCTCTTCCCAAATGGCTGCTTGTCAATTTTGGAGCAAGTGTATCCTCGTTTAGCATCCTCTCATCGGTTTCCTTTCCCTTTGGGTTCTGATCTTCAGTAGCTGCTATTCCAACTGAAATCCGGGTCTGCCTCTTGGCTCTGGTTTCTGTTGATTCCTTCGACAACAGGGCATTTGTCTCCGATTTAATGCGCTTCCGCCATATAGCCAATGGCTCCGATTCGTCATAATTGTGGACCAACGCATGCTCAGCTTTCGGTGGAGATTTACGTTTTGCTGAAGTCAACTTTGGCGGCTGCTGTTGCTGATTTTCGACTGCCTGATCGTTAAGCAGTTGATCAATCTATGTATAGGAGAAGAAACTTGAATGTATATGATTAAACACGACATTTGTACATTTATTTACACTCTCAATGCGTATATATGGTTCTGTGGTGGACTGCATGCATTTCCAGAACTCTTCGTAGTTTTCCTGCCATTCCTTAGCCGTATATTTCTCTATGCCCGTCTGTTGGACTATTTGCGCCCACATCCGTATAATATCACGGCGACGCATCTTTTATTTACAAATTCTATCCACAGTTTTTCAAATTATTCCGAAGCGATTCCACGTGAAAATGTTAACGACAAAGTGCGCCAGTATTTGCTTTTATGTCTCGCGCTTTGACAAGTGCCGTTATGTCGGGGCTGCACAAATGGTGGCCAGGGACACTTTTTGCAAATTGTCGATAGGCAATGAGTATTTTGCGAATTTCTTATCGATACCAGACAAAGGATCAAAATACTGAATTGGAGCGCTTTTTCTAATAGTTTAATCTTTAATCAACAAGGATTCGCAAATCTCTTACATGATCTTAACGTCAGTAAAAGGTTTTGCTGACCTCAAGCAATTTATTGATTGTATCGATAAGTGCCATCGACTTGAATTTGCTGTCACTTATCATAAAAGTAGCGCGCCTTTTGTTTAGTTTTAGATAATTGCGCCCAAATAAAATACTTGTATATATTTAAATAGTGCGTAAAACATGCTGTCAATTTCTTATGCATACGAATGTATATATGTACATGTATACGCATCGACGTATTTTATTGGCCCAAAAGTACATTACAATTAATCTAATTTAAAATGTCTACATTATAAAACAATATTAATGGTCAAAATTTTACTAATCTTAAATATTTGCACAACGCACTCGGCCAATTACAATCGCGAATTGCCTAACACTGTACATCGAATAGCTCGCAGATGCCTTCGTCATTTTTCAGTACGAAATTAAAGTCTTCTTGTGGTGGATTCAGTTGCACCAGCGGCGGATTTTCTAAAATGATACATGACAAAAACCATATTAGGATCATACAAGCAGTTAAATTGATATTTGAGCTACCTAAATGTGGATCATCGGGATAGAAGCGCCTCAGTGAGTGGCCAGCCATATAATTTTGAAAGATTACTTTCGCCGTCAGCTCAGTTTCGAGTGCCTTCATCTCCTCCTTCAGTTCGGGATTACAAGAGTACGTATGTTCGTCCTTGATTACGTTACCCGTGCCGGCGCCTGCGTCGCTTGAGTGCGACGGCGACGATGACGGCGATGGTGTGTCCAAATACCGATCATCGAATGGCCCATCCGCATCATTTGGATTTGTCGTGCCCTTGCCCTGGTTGGTTACCAGGCGTATATCGATCGTGCTGCCATTATCCAATGAAACACGTAACTCATGCTGCAAAGGTAGAAGTTAATGAGCTGGGAAATAAGCCTTGAATTTGGATCTACCTACATCACTGCGCTGAATTTCGACCTCCTCGTCATAATTGGGTATGGTAAAAACTGTATCATCTCCGTAGATTTTCAGAAGGTCATCTCGTGTTACATACGCATACGATTGATTGGTTGGATCCTGCATAATATAGTGCAAATTACGCTGCGCATACTCCAATTGTCTGTCCAGATCCTCCTCGATTGTTTTCAAATGATTCGTCCTCTCGCAGGCAATATCGTATTCCTTGCGGTCCTTGGCATTGTTGAATCCTCCGCCGCTAAGCAAATCATTCAAACATGAGATTATTAATATAAAAAAATATAATATATAAAACATTTAAATTTGCCATCTATCGATCTATATAGTATTTCTTGACTGCAGTCCAAAGGATGGAAAACGTTGATATATTTTATTCGAGAGAGAATTCCGCGGCAGTGCGAGAGTCCCTCCACAAGTGAACATTGTCTCTAAAGGCTCAGGTGCCCACAAAGCCGTCAAAGGAATTTTGGTTAAGTAGAGAATAAGCTTATTATGAGAGCTATTCTGCTGCACAATATCCATAATCCTTACCGCCAACGCACTAGCGAACAGTGCCTGCCCTTATCAATCAGGCCAATGCCCTCCAGGACATTGGTGATATCATAGATGCGACGCTTCTGAACGTCCAAGATTTTTGTGGCCTGCAAGAATATATGTTTGTGGGAGTGACTTAGATATGTTAAGGGTGCACACGACTCTTACCTCTTTCAGATCAATCGAGCCACCATTCTGTTTCATCAGTTCAACGAATTTTTGGGTCAACAACACAAGCGAGCCCACCGAGCGCTGCTGTTGACTGTGGGCCTGTGGTGTTTGTGATGTTTGCGTTGATTGTTGTTGCTGCTGCTGTTGTATTTGTATTTTGGGTTTTTGCGGTTCCGTCGGTAGGTCTATGTGGAAGGTGCCATAGGTTTTGGATTCCGACTCGGCCTCATGGCCACTGGCGGAGTCATCAATATCGGGGCTGCTGCTGCTGGCAGTGATCCGCTGCCTCGGTAGTACACCACCAGATTTACGCTTGTACATGGCGCGCACTTAAATAAAAGTCTCTGTTCGATGTTGAATGGCTAATTTGTTGGCCTAATTGAATTGCTGCGTGTTTAAACGATGAAAATATTCACGTATTTTTATTATAAATCTCAATTAAATACAAATGTTGGCGCTTGAGCACAATTCCGCCATTTATGTCACTTTTTTTCATTCTCCCAGCACTGCGCACCAGTGTTGCACCTTGCCAACTTATCGATCAGCCGCCACAATTAATCTAACAAAAAGGTTGGCGCAATTAACTAATGACGCCCTTATGCAAAAAAACGTGCAAATAAATTGTAATAAATCTTAATTAAGGAGAAAATTTCTCTAGTTAAGCAAGCTACTCTTATTCAAATCACAGTTTCACCTGTTTACACTGTCGCCTAGGTTGCAGCTGTACCAATTTATCGAAATACCAAATAGGTTTATCGAACAATTAAACAAGCTTATATATATTTATTTTATTTTACCCATATTTTAGGGTTTACCCGTAGATTTTATATTATTTTCTTGCAAAGTGCCCAGAATATTAGCTTTGGCGAAGCACTGATCGTCCTAGTTAACCACGTTTTTAATACGCGCCATGTGAGTGTGTGAGGGGCGCGCTTTTACAGCTGCTTTAATTGCGTGTCACGCATACATTCATTTTTTGCCCCTACAACTTCTCCTGGAATAACATAACTGTGGCTAATATTAACCTTTCAAATAATTCAATCATAGTTTAGCACATACTATTACTATATATTTTAATCACATTTGCCAATAAAGCTGTCTATTTATTGTATGCATGTTCAATGATAATATCAGAAAGTGCAATCGTTTTCTGTCGCTCTGGCACGTATTGCACTAAACACGTGTAGATTTTACACTGTAAAATAATATTAAATTATTATTGTTATCACCTTAACAACCGATATTTGGATTTATTCTACGGCATGCATCTCCAATCACTATTTTAAACGAGTCATGCGCGCCCACATGGCATCGCAGCATTCGTATTTTGCAACACTGTTGATCTGTTGCCCATCACTACTTTTGTTTTTGTTTTGCTCACACATTCTATTGGGAAACAACGTGCCTGTTGATTTTATTGTAATAATTAAATAAAATAGATTTTATAACCATAAAATGCCTTCGAGAGTGAAGCCAAGACTGTCGCGGGGCGTGTTGGACATGAAGTTCATGCAACGCACCAAAGCCAAAGTGGCAAAGGAAGACGATGACGAGCAGAGCCGCGCACTGTACTCCAATGAACTAAACCAAAAGATGCTCAATAGCAATTCGAATTTTATAATCGAGCCAAGCTATAGCATATGCGCCGGACTCATCGATGGTCGACTAAGTTTTCGTGGCATGAATCCGGAATTGGAGCGCATAATGGAGCTAGAGCTGGCCGAAAAGCAGGGCACAACGAGACCCGATCAGCCCAAAGAAGTCACCGACCAGGAGATGGCCGAAACCTACTATGCGAATCAAGCGCCGGCCGCAAGCAAAACAATGAGCAAAAAATTCGCCACGAAAAACGAGTTTAACAAGCGCAAATCCAATGGCAATCCGAAATTGCAAAAGAAGCCGGAATTCAAAAAGCCGCGCCAGGACGACGACGATGACGATGCATAAACTATTATATTCTTTATAAGATACGACATAGGAGTTTAGCTTTTAAATATATTGTATAATAAATTTGCTCAGCTGCTGTCGGTTGGCACCTGTTTAACGGCCTGCAGTGCATAACACAATTGTGTGGAGTTTATCCAGCGCCAGGTGTTGCGCCAAAAGTCGTATGTGCTGCCATTGACGAGCACCGTCTGACAATTCACTGCAAGCACAAGCATTAGTGTTTTACTATATCCATTTTATATGTATTTAACTTACTTGTGTCCAATATGCGTTGCACGTCTAGTGGCCCAATCATTTTGTCCCAGTGATGTGTCCCCTTTGGAGCTATGTTCAGCACATATTCGCCTAGGACAACGCCGCCGAGCCACATGGGCAAGGTTTTATTCATGGTGGTTATGAAAATGGAGCCGCCCGGCTTGAGCGTCTGTACGCATGAGCTCAGCACCGCCACCTTATCGTCGACATGCTCCAGTACTTCAGAAAGTATCAACACATCATAGTGCTCGCAATTTCCTTTGACATGCTGATCAATTGGTTCCATTTTATACTCGACTCTATCGCTAAGCTCGGGGCTTGAATTGGTCAAATGTGTGCGTGCAGCTTTAATCAGCTCTTCGCCGAGATCTATGCCGGTTACGTGAGCGCCCAAACGAGCCAACTGCTCGGTCAGCAGACCGGCGCCACAGCCAACATCCAAGATGCGTTGTCCACTCAAGACTTTTGTTGTGTTTATGTAATGTGGCTTCACGTTGCCGCGCGCCACAATTCCATCGCGTATTAATGGTACCCTACTTAAGAGAAATTGATTTAGTTAGCCAATTGCTTGTGTGTTTGCTGGTATATTTGCCTGATTTCGTTCATGGCATGCAGCGCTGCCATTTGACCATTTTTATTCCACCAATCTGAGGCCAAATCGTCATGATGCTTCACCTCGCGCACCGTTTCCGCGGTCTGTTGCTTAAAGCCGCCGGTTGCAATGGCATCCAAACTGCTGTTTCTTGTTAGAGCGCAGAATAGTGACTGACTTATTGTTCTGTTAAGATTTTATAATTAGTTGCAATTAATGCTAGTGTGTGCTGACATACTTGCTGCGCTTAAGATAGTTCAAATTTCGCAACATTGTAAATGCGTAAATTGTAAAATCAGCTGTTGTTGTTTATTATGTTTTAGGCTTAGAAATGAGAAAATGTCAATATATCGAAAGCGACTATTATCGATAGTTCACCAGGGGGTTCTCCCAACGATTAAAAACAGCTATAAAAAATATCTAAGCAGAACAGCATAAATATAGAGCGCAGTGGCGATTCATGACAGATTGAATAAGGATTATTTTATAAGTCTATTTTAATAAAGTAATTTTGGATTTTTGACTTGATAAATTTGGGTGCCACGTTTGCCGCTTAAGCTTTTGAATACTAATCGATAAGTATCGGGGTAGAAACAGTTATTTGGCAAGCGTCACCATTTTAGTATTGCTTTTGCGATAATGATATGACAAAGAAATAAAGAACACGCTTAAACCAAAAATATACATATATTAAAAATAGCTAACTGTGTAAAATGTACAAAGAAGAACCGTTGCTCAATCATGGGGACGCCGAAAATGCCTCGGACAGAAATGTGCAAAGAGGAAACGTCCATGCAGTGCAAATGTTCCTTTTAACCACATTTCTGTTGCTGTTTCTAACCGGCTCGATGTTTCATCCAAAGCCACTGACGCTCAGATCTCCGGCATATCCGCGTGACGATCGGCAATACGATTGCAACATAACGCTGGTTGAGTCAATCCCGATTGGCCTGAACTTTACTCCCAACAGCCCAAAGTTCATGAGCACATTTGAGGCCTGGCAGCAACTGCTGGACAATAGTAAATCCACACTAGACATTGGATCCTTCTACTGGTCACTGCGTGGCGAGGACACGGGTTCCAATGAGAGCAGCGCTCGGCCTGGAGAGCTGATTTTCCAAAAACTGCTGGACAATTCCGTTGCCACATCTAAGATTAAAATACGTATTGCACAAAGCGAACCCTCGAGCGTTTCACCAAATCTGGACACACAATTACTGGCCAGTTATGGTGCTGCTCAGGTGGTATCCCTTGATTTTCCCAAGTACTTGGGTGGCGGCATACTGCACACAAAACTCTGGATTGTGGATGGAGAGCACTTCTATTTGGGCAGCGCCAACATGGACTGGCGTGCGCTGACCCAAGTCAAGGAGCTCGGCGTCTTGGCTCAAAATTGTCCGCAACTAACCAGCGATTTGGCAAAGATCTTCAAAGCATACTGGTATCTGGGCACAAATCCCGATGCACGCATACCAAACCCCTGGCCCTTTGATTACGGAACCAAATACAATAAGGACCAGCCCATGTGGTTGAATGTGAACAACATGTACCCAATGCAGGCCTTTGCAGCCAGTTCACCTCCCCCGCTCTCGGCCTCAGGACGCACCCATGATCTGGAAGCCATATTATCGTCGATAAACGGGGCTCTGAAATTCGTGCATATTGCTGTCATGGATTACTTCCCATTGATTGTCTTTGGACCCAAGGTCCAGTACTGGCCGGCCATTGATAATGCTCTGCGCAGCGCGGCTGTGGAGCGCGGCGTGGCTGTTAAAATGCTCATCTCCTGGTGGAAGCATTCGGATGCCAGCCAGGACAACTATTTGCGCTCATTACAGGATCTGACAATGGCGCACCGCCATGTGGATATACAAATTGTGAGAGCCTATCTAATAATATTAATGTCTTTCAAACTAACTGTCTTCCCTTTTGCAGCGACGTTTTATTGTGCCCGCAGATGAGGATCAAAAGCGCATACCCTACGGTCGCGTCAATCACAACAAGTACATGGTCACGGACAGAGTCGCCTATATCGGCACCTCCAATTGGTCCGGTGATTATTTCACAGACACTGCTGGCATTGGTCTGGTCCTAAAGGACACACAGCCCGGCCTAACAGGCACCATACGCAACGAATTGAAGAGCGTCTTCGAGCGGGATTGGAACAGCACATATGCCCACTCATTCACTTAAAGCAATCCCTTGCTTTTGTATTATTCTTTGACTGGCAAGTTTATCAATCGGACGTCATTTTATTTCATAGCTGTTTCCCATATTTTGATAACAGTATTTTTTATGCTTTTTATTTCACATATTACACTGTTTTTAAACAAAGTACTGCGCTATTTTGTTATCTAAATATATATGTACTCTTTCCTCAGGATTGATTTATTGAATGTCCAACGTCAGGCCTAAGCCGTAATAGAATTATGAGACTGAAATTAGTACTTTAGCTGGGATTCCCACACGGGAAAGCCACAAAAAAATGTGGAAAGCAGGCGGAAACCAATTGATTTCTTAAATCTCAATCAATAAACATGAACCGGACAAAGCCGGGTACCGTTTTGGCATGACTGTCTGATAGGAAAGCTGATAACAGAAGTGTAAGGAAAAACACCCCGTAAAATAAGCTATATATATATGTATATAATTCAAATACTCTTTCACGCTTGTCATAACTTTAACATAGTACATAGTTGTCGCATTCCACGGTTCAACTTCACGGACTGTGCTTTGAGATTATTCCACACATTCTTATTTCACATTATTGCCGCCGCGTCGCAGAAAATTGTTGCTGGCAATGCACTTCTCGATGATCACATTGATATCGGCAACGCAGCTCATAAGGCAGTCGTAGATCAGCAGCAAACAGCGCGCATCAATAGCTGCAAGAGGGGGAAGGATTAGGAAATTAATATATATATTAGATACATATAATATTGAGCCCTGCAAGGGTTAATTAATGTGCATCCAATTGCGATGCTCTTCGAGCTAAGCTTCTGGATTGATTCCAACCCAACTAACTCGACCCGAGACTCGCTCGAACAAAATGGTTGGAGCATCCTCAAACGGTTTCGCTTTACTCGATGCAGGGCTCTAACATAATACTTTATCCCACCTGCATAAAGTATCTGTTCGCGTCGCAGTGGCCGATTTGCCCAATTGGAGCACTGATTGGCCTTGTTCAGCTTCTTGCCCAGGCAGAGCATGGACAAATCGGTGAGTGCATCGCCGGCGCGATTCACATTGCCGTAGGGCAGCTCAACGCCATGCCGCTTCTTCAGCTCCAGCCAAACGTTGCGCAGATCTAGATAATGATGCGGCATATGCAGACGCAGCTGGAGCGGCAGCGAACGCTGCAGCACCGACAAATCGTTAAGCATGGAGAAGCCGACCTTGAGAATGTTTGGATTGTTAAAGACGTTTGCGCCCAGGGCACGCCAGTGCTCCTCGTGCAGGGCCTGGCGGCTGGCCAGGCAATCGATTAGGTAGACATTGTGTGTGGTCGCGATTTGGAGCAAACAGAGCTGATTCTGTGCGCACACATTCTGCATCCACTCCGAGTCCATGTAGATGATTTGTTCGCGCTGCAAATGCTGTAGCATGCGTTCGAATGCGGGCGCTGTGTCCACAATCAGAAGGCACTCGTCCGACAGATCCATGCCCAGGTACACTTCACAGGCGGCCGTTGGCGTCGGTTCGGCTGCACGGCACGGCGGCTCCACCTTTTGTGAGATTAACGATTTGATTTCCGGCGGACAATCCTCGTGGCGGAGCTTAAATTCATTGTACCAGTATATGGCCTCCGATTCCAGCGGGCCATTCACTGCAGCCGCCGCCACATAGCCGACAAAATCCAAGCGCAGAGCATGGTCACAAGCATGCACGCGCACCAGCTCCCTAAAGCTGGCCATATTGATGCGCGACTTTTCGTACTCGCGGTACAGGTAATGTAGGTAGCTGCAGGTCTTTGTGAATTTGTAGTTGGGCGTTATGGTATCATCGAAGCCATATTTTTTGGCCAGCCGGGCGACAATCTTTGAGACGGGCCGATAGCTGAGCACATGATGCGATACCTTTAGATTTTTGTAGCGACTGTAAGATAGTAAGGCATGAGAATCAAGCATAGACTGCATTAAGTGCCAAGGATGTGGACAGGTTCACAGAGCCAACCTCAGGGCAGGAACCGAACCGGACAAGATGTACCTGAGTGTATTTGCGCACATCTCTATGACGGACTTGTCCTTGTGCAGGAGCGAGTCGAGAAATTTAACAAACGGCAGACGCTGATGTGTCGCCTGATCCAGGTACTCTTCGGCCAGCGGCAGCTTCTCCTGCGCAATCAATGGGAATGCCAATTCAAGCATATCGAACTGATGCGTCAGCTGCAAATTGAGTGTCCATTGGGCCACTTCCTTGTAGTAGCCATTGTCGAGCATCTCGCGCAGCTTGGGCACCAGGAGTTCACGGATCTGTTGTATGCGATATGCCTGGACCATGGCATTATTGAGCGTCGTCAGGCCCGTCGTCTTGACAAAGTGAAAGGCAATCATGCTGGTGTTCTCATCACAATGCTGGCTCAGATGCGGCAAATCCGCCTGGAGCTTGCACACCGTGTCCAGCACAAAGTGCGAAAGGCTCTTGTTCTTCACATTGCTGCTATCGGGGCAATTGGCAAAGATTTTGAGCGCCATCAGCATGGGATTAGTATGACGCATTAGCGCATTTATCAGATCCTGTCGCATATACGGCGACGATTTGCATTTGCTGTGCATGTTCCATTTCTCGCGAAATACATTGAAGAACTTTTGAAATTCCGTGTCCAAGGTTGCGTCAAAGTCGCCATTGATGCCCGCACCTAGGATGAAAGTTGTACAAGTCTATTTAGATTTAAACGAATCCATGTGGAGCTGCTGGGCCCACAAAAAACCATCTTTCATACCCGTTGTAATGTCCTCGAGTCGTTTAATTTTCAAATGTGCCAACATGCATTCCAGCTCTTCGTCATCGGACTCCATGCCAGCCGGCATTGCGTTATATCTGTTAGCCATAATTTATTTTATTTTTTTTTTATTTTGTGGGCGCGCAGCCCCACACACAATGCACTTGCAAAATTGATAACCAAATTTCGTTCGCGGTGTAAAAACATATGTTTTTAACGCATTTAAGATCTTAACATTATGGTCAAGTGTTAATAACAGCGGGCGCTCAGGAATTGCGCTGCAGTCCGCTGCAAAAGTTCAAACAATTGCTTTGGTTTTACAAATTTATTAAAAGCCAGCCTGAATAGTGAGAAAAAGACTTATTTCTCAAAACCATTGAAGTAATTTTGACAAGAATTGCCAAGTTGGCCTAATTTTGAATTTTACAGGCTGTCACCTTACAGAGCCGCTTAACATTATCGACTATTGAACTTAAAGGCTCGATAGTCACATTAGACAGTTTGGTATCGATTCTTTTTGGGCTAGTGATGCGCTTAATTAACTAGATAGATATGCCGATAGTTTTAGATATCGATATTCTTGCCCAAGCTAGTGATTAACGCGGCTGATTTAAATTTGAATTCATCATAAAGCTTAATAAATCTTTTAAAGCTTTTTTTAAACTAACATCCACTTGCAGCAATGACCATTAAGCTATAAGTTATTAGGTAAGCTGAATAGTTAACAATTTTAATGAATGCAATTTGACAGTTGTCTTAACATACGAGAATACTTAAGTTTATTTGATTTAACAAGCTTAACTGCTGTTCCTTATGTCATCAATTGCGATTTAACAGACTAAGCCCTTTAACAAATGATTCATGAGATTCCAAAACAAAGCGTTTAATGATCTATTTAATTTCAAAATAATTAATGTACGTATTTTTAATAAAGCCGTTACATAAACTTGATGTTGTGTCAAGTGGAAGGCGTCATCAATTACAGCTAAAGTTCTAGTTATAGACAAGACCTGGTAGCTGGCAGCACGTGTAGAGTCGCAAACTGGCCAGTCAAGATTTATAGCCAACAGCCAGTGGGTTTTCAAGTGCCAACAACAGCTCGTTCAGAATTAGCATGCGGCAATATCAAGCTCAACAGAAAAGGCATAATTTATTTTTATATTAAATAATTGCAAGTGCTGGCGATCAAGGTCAACTGGCCCTGCTCCAGTTCAGCACATGTAACTCTCGATTTTAACTACAGAGTGTTAAGTTGACAACAAGACAGGTTGGGGGCAATCGTGGGAGGTCGAGGCTGTGCTCGAGACTGTTGTTAATACAGTATTATCAGCAATCGGTTTTTCTATATGTCCATATGTCCAAATGATTAATTGCCCTAATGTAATCTAAGGAGAGTTTTTCCTAATGTAAGATCGTAATGCTTTTGCCCTGTATTCAAAGACAATATATAAACGGCTTTGATGAAGCTTTTAGATACATTTATTAGATACAATTTTAGATACATTTATAGATTTTTTAATACATCTTTAGATACATTTTTTATATATGAATATATTCTAGATAAGGATCAATAGCCAAGCAGATAGCCCATCGGGGAACATAATTGATGGATAGTTTATGGCTTGCACAGCTCAGTTTACTTCAAGTTATCGATAAATATCGATTTGCAGCTGTGCTCCTTTGGGGATATTTTGGCGAGTTTATAAGCTGGAGATATCGGGAAATTACGCATAGGTAAAGCTTCCACGGATTTATAATTTTTACCTTTTTTGTATATATTCCTCCTCCAGAAGAAAGTTTTTAATTACAGAAATCTTTTCTTCTGCGACATGCAAAAAATATGCTAAAAATCTAGCGCTAAAACTGTTTGAGAATTATAAGCGCAGATCCTCTGAAAATGACTTTTCGATGAGTAAAAAACGCATTTTGATTTTGATTTTAAACATATTTATTTTGAAACAATTTTTCATGTGACAACAGTGGGTGCATGTGAGGATTTCATTTGGTTAACAGAACGTAAGGAATAGAAGTACATAAAGTAGACCAGAATAAGTAGAGTAGGAGGAAGAGCTGGCCAAAGGGCAGCTGCTGATTAGAGACGAAGCGTGACTTAGATGGCAGTAAGATGTGTGTGGGAAAACCTTTCGGGAAATAAACAAAAAACAAAAAGGGAACTAAAAACGATTCGATGGCGTGGTCAAAGGCAGGTCAGTGGCAATTGTGATCCCAGTAGGAGCTCTACCAGGTGCCCGGTGCGGGCTCCAGGTTGACGGAGGCGGCGCTCTGGACATGTCCGGGCAGCGGGGCGACATGGACGGCACCGCGCGTCTTGGCCACATACGAGGCGGGCGCAGCGGCAACCACAACTGGTGCAGCATGGGCAATCGCATGGACCGGCGACTGCACCAGTATGGGTCCAGCTGGGGCGATAGCAACGGGCACAGCGGCGGGCACCGCAGATGCGTGCACGGCCACGGAGCCGGCCACAGCCGGAGCGCCCAGTACCACGGCGGAGCCATGGGCGGAGGTCAGCAGCGGCACCACCGAACCGTGGACACCCCAGGCCAGAGCGAACAAGACTACGACAACGGCGAACTGCAAAAGGGATTCGGATTAATATACGGCTCCCCCGTTGGCTCAAACTGGAGGCTCACCTTCATGTTGGCTTCTGTAATCGGCGCGACGCTTGAAACGTAACTAATTGACAGCTGCCCGTGGCCGTTGGGCTTTTATAGCGCCCATTCTGATCAGATCGGGCCAAAGCCAGTTCTCGTCCAATGCGGAAACTGGCCGGCTAAGCTCTGAAACAAACCCACGCCTACTCCTCCCCCCTCCTTGACCTTCAATTGCCAGCCCCTTCGGCTTTGAGCCACAATTGGCCACAGAGCGGTTGACAAGCTACAAGATAAACGCCAGCCAGCAGCAAGAGACAACCGTCAAAGCAGCCCATTTGATTCGGTCAATCAATTCGCCTATCAATCGAACAATAACGAGTAAGAGCGCAGCAGTTAAGGCTGACCGACTAGCAGATACCCTGGGCCCAGTAAAATATTCGCTTCAAAAAGAAACCTGTTTCATGGTTGAAAAAACGATGTGTTCTTAGACTAACAAGGCACGACGAAGATATTTATTGCTATCGATTAAAAGTTGTCAAATTATCGATATATTTGAAAATAAATGTTATTCACAAATGATTTATAGCGAAAATATGTGTGCTTATTTTCTTAAGAACTATATAGCAAACCGATAAAATTTCGATATTTATCGATTTTGGGTCGTAAGCAAAGTCTTATAAGAATGCGTTTTATAGTATCTATCTAGCTCGAGATTATTTCGATACTTATGAAAACTGCGCTGATATCCGATGAATTGGACAACTTATCGATATATTTTAAATACATTTATAATCGATTGCTTGTCGACTTTTGAGAAATGCCATTAAATCCTGCAAATAAGGCTCTTTATAGGCAGATCGACCGCAGTTATCGATAATCGAAAGAACATTTTGATCTGGTATCGATAGCTGGAACCTTTCCTGTATCATCTGAATGCCGATCAAGTATATATAAAAATTGTGATGTATCCGATCTGCCTATTACATACATTGGGATAAAACTGTTATACCCTACTTCGAGCATTTTCAGTGGGTATAACAATGACAACAACAAATCAATGCAATTGTTATAGCTGGCCACTTGCTATTTTACACTGGATATACGTAGTTCATATTTCATCAGCATTTTTCAAAGTGTTTGCCCAGAAATTAAAATCGACGACTAAAAGCATTAGTTATATTGCCATATAAATAGCTATTTATATAGCTAATAATCACTTACAGTATATCTTAAGATTGCGTTTGAAAAAGCGGCTTAAGAGGAAACCACTTTAAAGAGACTTGGCTAAAGTGGGCTACTTGGCTAGGTTAATGGAGCGCTTGATTAAGCCGTAAGAAATATTTGCATAATAATTTGATAAGCACAGCTAACGCAATTAGCTATTATTTACAAGTTATTCCGAGAGATATATGAAGCATATTTCCGTTACGATTGTTCCTCAAATCGATAAATATCGATACCCAAGATAAGCATGTAATTTCCATCTTCCAAGTTCCCTCCGTTAAGAACCTATCGTAAGTCTATCCAAGCAATCTTTTGACAGAGAAATACTTTTGTATAAACATAAAAAACATGGTCATCTATTAAAAACGTGTCAAACTAAATCCTTTCCAGTAAAAGTAATACACACACACACAATTAAATATCACTCCTTAAATACATATATGTGTATCTATATATAGTTACATATTTATCTTAGACACTGTGTACTCTTTGCGAGGAAGTGTAGATTAGTGCCAAGTGGCAAATAACATGGCTCGTCTGGTCTTTACAGACAAGGAACAAAATTCCTATGATCCCAGGAAATATAAGGTAAGAGTTCCTCAAATATCCAAGAACTCGAGGAAGAGATTTACCTATTCCCTATCCCTATCCTATCTATCCTATCCTATCCCAGGTAGTCCACAAGAATCACTGGCGTCAGGTCAGTCTGCGTTTGGCGCCCACGCAGAAAAAATGGTGGGAGGATCCAGATGTTATTGTTGCGTGAGTATACTATATCTACATATATATATGTATATATCTATATTGGCGTCAATCGGATTGATGAAACTGAAAATCAAATTTTTTTTGCCAAAATCGACCAAATATCAAGGGGTTACATCACGTTTTTTGTCAAAATCGGGGTTGCTTCGAAAATCGAAACTTTTCTGATGATTTTTTGGAATATCTCGGCCAAAATATGTCCGATTTTGGAGTCTTATACCTTTTTGGACTCGTAAGAATCAGTACTATCGATTGGCATCAAAATCTGAAAATCAAATTTTTTTGCCAAAATCGACCAAATGGCAAGGGGTTACATTACGTTTTTTGTCAAAATCGGGGTCTGTTCGAAAATCGAAACTTTTTTGATGATTTTTCGGAATATCTCGGCCAAAATATGTCCGATTTTGGAGTTTTATACCATTTTGGACTCGTAAGAATCAGTACTATCGATTGGCATCAAAATCTGAAAATAAATTTTTTTTGCCAAAATCGACCAAATGGCAAGGGGTTACATCACGTTTTTTATCAAAATCGCGGTCGGTTCGAAAATCGAAACTTTTTTGATGATTTTTTGGAATATCTCGGCCAAAATATGTCCGATTTTGGAGTTTTATACCTTTTTGGACTCGTAAGAATCAGTACTATCGATTGGCATCAAAACCTGAAAATCAAATTTTTTTGCCAAAATCGACCAAATGGCAAGGGGTTACATCACGTTTTTTATCAAAATCGGGGTTGGTTCGAAAATCGAAACTTTCTTGATGATTTTTCGGAATATCTCGGCCAAAATATGTCCGATTTTGGAGTTTTATACCATTTTGGACTCGTAAGAATCAGTACTATAAAAACTGAAAATCAAATTTTTTTGCCAAAATCGACCAAATGGCAAGGGGTTACATCACGTTTTTTGTCAAAATCGCGGTCGGTTCGAAAATCGAAACTTTCTTGATGATTTTTCGGAATATCTCTTCCAAAATATGTCAGATTTTGGAGTTTTATACCATTTTAGACTCGTAAGAATCAGTACTATAGATTGGCATCAAAATCTGACAAATTGGCATTCGAGTAAATTAAAAATCGATGGGTTAAAGAAGGTTGTGGACCGAAAACCGATTCGTTTGTAAAGTCAACCTTTCTTGATGATTTTTCGAAATATCTCGGCCAAAATATGTCCGATTTTGGAGTTTTATACCATTTTGGACTCGTAAGAATCAGTACTATCGATTGGCATCAAAATCTGAAAATCAATTTTTTTTGCCAAAATCGACCAAATGGCAAGGGGTTACATCACGTTCTTTGTCAAAATCGGGGTCTGTTCGAAAATCGAAACTTTCTTGATGATTTTTCGGAATATCTCGGCCAAAATATGTCCGATTTTGGAGTTTTATACCATTTTGGAGTCGTAAGAATCAGTACTATCGATTGGCATCAAAACCTGAAAATCAAATTTTTTTTGCCAAAATCGACCAAATGGCAAGGGGTTACATCACGTTTTTTGTCAAAATCTGGGTTGGTTCGAAAATCGAAACTTTCTTGATGATTTTTCGGAATATCTCGGCCAAAATATGTCCGATTTTGGAGTTTTATACCATTTTGGACTCATAAGAATCAGTACTATCGATTGGCATCAAAAACTGAAAATCAAATTTTTTTGCCAAAATCGACCAAATGGCAAGGGGTTACATCACGTTTTTTGTCAAAATCGCGGTCGGTTCGAAAATCGAAACTTTTTTGATGATTTTTTTGGATATCTCGGCCAAAATATGTCAGATTTTGGAGTTTTATACCATTTTGGACTCGTAAGAATCAGTACTATAGATTGGCATCAAAATCTGACAAATTGGCATTCGAGTAAATTAAAAATCGATGGGTTAAAAAAGGTTGTGGACCGAAAACCGATTCGTTTGTAAAGTCAACCTTTCTTGATGATTTTTCGGAATATCTCGGACAAAATATGTCCGATTTTGGAGTTTTATACCATTTTGGACTCGTAAGAATCAGTACTATCGATTGGCATCAAAATCTGAAAATCAATTTTTTTTGCCAAAATCGACCAAATGGCAAGGGGTTACATCACGTTTTTTGTCAAAATCCGGGTTGGTTCGAAAATCGAAACTTTCTTGATGATTTTTCGGAATATCTCGGCCAAAATATGTCAGATTTTGGAGTTTTATACCTTTTTGGACTCGTAAGAATCAGTACTATCGATTGGCATCAAATCTGAAAATCAATTTTTTTTTGCCAAAATCGACCAAATGGCAAGGGGTTACATCACGTTTTTTGTCAAAATCCGGGTTGGTTCGAAAATCGAAACTTTCTTGATGATTTTTCGGAATATCTCGGCCAAAATATGTCAGATTTTGGAGTTTTATACCTTTTTGGACTCGTAAGAATCAGTACTATCGATTGGCATCAAATCTGAAAATCAATTTTTTTTTGCCAAAATCGACCAAATGGCAAGGGGTTACATCACGTTCTTTGTCAAAATCGGGGTCTGTTCGAAAATCGAAACTTTCTTGATGATTTTTCGGAATATCTCGGCCAAAATATGTCCGATTTTGGAGTTTTATACCATTTTGGAGTCGTAAGAATCAGTACTATCGATTGGCATCAAAAACTGAAAATCAAATTTTTTTGCCAAAATCGACCAAATGGCAAGGGGTTACATCACGTTTTTTGTCAAAATCGCGGTCGGTTCGAAAATCGAAACTTTTTTGATGATTTTTTTGGATATCTCGGCCAAAATATGTCAGATTTTGGAGTTTTATACCATTTTGGACTCGTAAGAATCAGTACTATAGATTGGCATCAAAATCTGACAAATTGGCATTCGAGTAAATTAAAAATCGATGGGTTAAAAAAGGTTGTGGACCGAAAACCGATTCGTTTGTAAAGTCAACCTTTCTTGATGATTTTTCGGAATATCTCGGACAAAATATGTCCGATTTTGGAGTTTTATACCATTTTGGACTCGTAAGAATCAGTACTATCGATTGGCATCAAATCTGAAAATCAATTTTTTTTTGCCAAAATCGACCAAATGGCAAGGGGTTACATCACGTTTTGTGTCAAAATCGCGGTCGGTTCGAAAATCGAAACTTTTTTGACGATTTTTCGGAATATCTCGGCCAAAATATGTCAGATTTTGGAGTTTTATACCTTTTTGGACTCGTAAGAATCAGTACTATCGATTGGCATCAAATCTGAAAATCAATTTTTTTTTGCCAAAATCGACCAAATGGCAAGGGGTTACATCACGTTTTTTGTCAAAATCCGGGTTGGTTCGAAAATCGAAACTTTCTTGATGATTTTTCGGAATATCTCGGCCAAAATATGTCAGATTTTGGAGTTTTATACCTTTTTGGACTCGTAAGAATCAGTACTATCGATTGGCATCAAATCTGAAAATCAATTTTTTTTTGCCAAAATCGACCAAATGGCAAGGGGTTACATCACGTTTTTTGTCAAAATCCGGGTTGGTTCGAAAATCGAAACTTTCTTGATGATTTTTCGGAATATCTCGGCCAAAATATGTCAGATTTTGGAGTTTTATACCTTTTTGGACTCGTAAGAATCAGTACTATCGATTGGCATCAAATCTGAAAATCAATTTTTTTTTGCCAAAATCGACCAAATGGCAAGGGGTTACATCACGTTCTTTGTCAAAATCGGGGTCTGTTCGAAAATCGAAACTTTCTTGATGATTTTTCGGAATATCTCGGCCAAAATATGTCCGATTTTGGAGTTTTATACCATTTTGGACTCGTAAGAATCAGTACTATCGATTGGCATCAAAATCTGAAAATCAATTTTTTTTGCCAAAATCGACCAAATGGCAAGGGGTTACATCACGTTTTTTGTCAAAATCCGGGTTGGTTCGAAAATCGAAACTTTCTTGATGATTTTTCGGAATATCTCGGCCAAAATATGTCAGATTTTGGAGTTTTATACCTTTTTGGACTCGTAAGAATCAGTACTATCGATTGGCATCAAATCTGAAAATCAATTTTTTTTTGCCAAAATCGACCAAATGGCAAGGGGTTACATCACGTTTTTTGTCAAAATCCGGGTTGGTTCGAAAATCGAAACTTTCTTGATGATTTTTCGGAATATCTCGGCCAAAATATGTCAGATTTTGGAGTTTTATACCTTTTTGGACTCGTAAGAATCAGTACTATCGATTGGCATCAAATCTGAAAATCAATTTTTTTTTGCCAAAATCGACCAAATGGCAAGGGGTTACATCACGTTCTTTGTCAAAATCGGGGTCTGTTCGAAAATCGAAACTTTCTTGATGATTTTTCGGAATATCTCGGCCAAAATATGTCCGATTTTGGAGTTTTATACCATTTTGGAGTCGTAAGAATCAGTACTATCGATTGGCATCAAAACCTGAAAATCAAATTTTTTTTGCCAAAATCGACCAAATGGCAAGGGGTTACATCACGTTTTTTGTCAAAATCGCGGTCGGTTCGAAAATCGAAACTTTTTTGATGATTTTTTGGAATATCTCGGCCAAAATATGTCAGATTTTGGAGTTTTATACCATTTTGGACTCGTAAGAATCAGTACTATAGATTGGCATCAAAATCTGACAAATTGGCATTCGATTAAATTAAAAATCGATGGGTTAAAAAAGGTTGTGGACCGAAAACCGATTCGTTTGTAAAGTCAACCTTTCTTGATGATTTTTCGGAATATCTCGGACAAAATATGTCCGATTTTGGAGTTTTATACCATTTTGGACTCGTAAGAATCAGTACTATCGATTGGCATCAAAATCTGAAAATCAATTTTTTTTGCCAAAATCGACCAAATGGCAAGGGGTTACATCACGTTTTTTGTCAAAATCCGGGTTGGTTCGAAAATCGAAACTTTCTTGATGATTTTTCGGAATATCTCGGCCAAAATATGTCAGATTTTGGAGTTTTATACCTTTTTGGACTCGTAAGAATCAGTACTATCGATTGGCATCAAATCTGAAAATCAATTTTTTTTTGCCAAAATCGACCAAATGGCAAGGGGTTACATCACGTTTTTTGTCAAAATCCGGGTTGGTTCGAAAATCGAAACTTTCTTGATGATTTTTCGGAATATCTCGGCCAAAATATGTCCGATTTTGGAGTTTTATACCTTTTTGGACTCGTAAGAATCAGTACTATCGATTGGCATCAAATCTGAAAAACAATTTTTTTTTGCCAAAATCGACCAAATGGCAAGGGGTTACATCACGTTTTTTGTCAAAATCTGGGTTGGTTCGAAAATCGAAACTTTCTTGATGATTTTTCGGAATATCTCGGCCAAAATATGTCCGATTTTGGAGTTTTATACCATTTTGGACTCATAAGAATCAGTACTATCGATTGGCATCAAAAACTGAAAATCAAATTTTTTTGCCAAAATCGACCAAATGGCAAGGGGTTACATCACGTTTTTTGTCAAAATCGCGGTCGGTTCGAAAATCGAAACTTTTTTGATGATTTTTTGGAATATCTCGGCCAAAATATGTCAGATTTTGGAGTTTTATACCATTTTGGACTCGTAAGAATCAGTACTATAGATTGGCATCAAAATCTGACAAATTGGCATTCGAGTAAATTAAAAATCGATGGGTTAAAAAAGGTTGTGGACCGAAAACCGATTCGTTTGTAAAGTCAACCTTTCTTGATGATTTTTCGGAATATCTCGGCCAAAATATGTCCGATTTTGGAGTTTTATACCATTTTGGACTCATAAGAATCAGTACTATCGATTGGCATCAAAATCTGAAAATCAATTTTTTTTGCCAAAATCGACCAAATGGCAAGGGGTTACATCACGTTTTTTGTCAAAATCCGGGTTGGTTCGAAAATCGAAACTTTCTTGATGATTTTTCGGAATATCTCGGCCAAAATATGTCAGATTTTGGAGTTTTATACCTTTTTGGACTCGTAAGAATCAGTACTATCGATTGGCATCAAATCTGAAAATCAATTTTTTTTTGCCAAAATCGACCAAATGGCAAGGGGTTACATCACGTTTTTTGTCAAAATCCGGGTTGGTTCGAAAATCGAAACTTTCTTGATGATTTTTCGGAATATCTCGGCCAAAATATGTCAGATTTTGGAGTTTTATACCATTTTGGACTCGTAAGAATCAGTACTATCGATTGGCATCAAAAACTGAAAATCAAATTTTTTTGCTTAAATCGACCAAATGGCAAGGGGTTACATCACCTTTTTTGTCAAAATCGCGGTCGGTTCGAAAATCGAAACTTTTTTGACGATTTTTCGGAATATCTCGGCCAAAATATGTCAGATTTTGGAGTTTTATACCATTTTGGACTCGTAAGAATCAGTACTATCGATTGGCATCAATATCTCACAAATTGGCATTCGAGTAAATTAAAAATCGATGGGTTAAAAAAGGTTGTGGACCGAAAACCGATTCGTTTGTAAAGTCAACCTTTCTTGATGATTTTTCGGAATATCTCGGACAAAATATGTCCGATTTTGGAGTTTTATACCATTTTGGACTCATAAGAATCAGTACTATCGATTGGCATCAAAAACTGAAAATCAAATTTTTTTGCCAAAATCGACCAAATGGCAAGGGGTTACATCACGTTTTTTGTCAAAATCGCGGTCGGTTCGAAAATCGAAACTTTTTTGATGATTTTTTGGAATATCTCGGCCAAAATATGTCAGATTTTGGAGTTTTATACCATTTTGGACTCGTAAGAATCAGTACTATAGATTGGCATCAAAATCTGACAAATTGGCATTCGAGTAAATTAAAAATCGATGGGTTAAAAAAGGTTGTGGACCGAAAACCGATTCGTTTGTAAAGTCAACCTTTCTTGATGATTTTTCGGAATATCTCGGACAAAATATGTCCGATTTTGGAGTTTTATACCATTTTGGACTCGTAAGAATCAGTACTATCGATTGGCATCAAAATCTGAAAATCAATTTTTTTTGCCAAAATCGACCAAATGGCAAGGGGTTACATCACGTTTTTTGTCAAAATCCGGGTTGGTTCGAAAATCGAAACTTTCTTGATGATTTTTCGGAATATCTCGGCCAAAATATGTCAGATTTTGGAGTTTTATACCTTTTTGGACTCGTAAGAATCAGTACTATCGATTGGCATCAAATCTGAAAATCAATTTTTTTTTGCCAAAATCGACCAAATGGCAAGGGGTTACATCACGTTTTTTGTCAAAATCCGGGTTGGTTCGAAAATCGAAACTTTCTTGATGATTTTTCGGAATATCTCGGCCAAAATATGTCAGATTTTGGAGTTTTATACCATTTTGGACTCGTAAGAATCAGTACTATCGATTGGCATCAAAAACTGAAAATCAAATTTTTTTGCTTAAATCGACCAAATGGCAAGGGGTTACATCACCTTTTTTGTCAAAATCGCGGTCGGTTCGAAAATCGAAACTTTTTTGACGATTTTTCGGAATATCTCGGCCAAAATATGTCAGATTTTGGAGTTTTATACCATTTTGGACTCGTAAGAATCAGTACTATCGATTGGCATCAATATCTCACAAATTGGCATTCGAGTAAATTAAAAATCGATGGGTTAAAAAAGGTTGTGGACCGAAAACCGATTCGTTTGTAAAGTCAACCTTTCTTGATGATTTTTCGGAATATCTCGGACAAAATATGTCCGATTTTGGAGTTTTATACCATTTTGGACTCGTAAGAATCAGTACTATCGATTGGCATCAAAAACTGAAAATCAATTTTTTTTGCCAAAATCGACCAAATGGCAAGGGGTTACTTCACCACGTTTTTTGTCAAAATCGGGGTTCGGTTCGAAAATCGAAAATTCTTGATGATTTTTCGGAATATATCGGCCATAATATGTCCGATTTTGGAGTTTTATACCTTTTTGGACTCGTAAGAATCAGTACTATCGATTGGCATCAAAATCTGAAAATCAATTTTTTTTTGCCAAAATCGATCAAATGGCAAGGGGTTGCATTACGTTTTCTGTCAAAATCGCGGTTGGTTCGAAAATCGAAACTTTCTTGATGATTTTTCGGAATATATCGGCCAAAATATGTCCGATTTTGGAGTTTTATACCTTTTTGGACTCGTAAGAATCAGTACTATCGATTGGCATCAAAATCTGAAAATCAATTTTTTTGCCAAAATCGACCAAATGGCAAGGGGTTACATCACGTTTTTTGTCAAAATCGGGGTCTGTTCGAAAATCGAAACTTTTTTGATGATTTTTTGGTATATCTCGGTTAAAATATATCCGATTTTGGAGTTTTATACCATTTTGGACTCGTAAGGATCAGTACTATCGATTGGCATCAAAAACTGAAAATCAAATTTTTTTGCCAAAATCGACCAAATGGCAAGGGGTTACATCACGTTTTTTGTCAAAATCGGGGTCGGTTCGAAAATCGAAACTTTTTTGATGATTTTTCGGAATATCTCGGCCAAAATATGTCCGATTTTGGAGTTTTATACCATTTTGGACTCGTAAGAATCGGTACTATCGATTGGCATCAAAAACTGAAAAATTGGCATTCGAGTAAATTAAAAATCGATGGGTTAAAGAAGGTTGTGGACCCAAAACCGATTCGCTTGTAAAGTCAACCTTTCTTGATGATTTTTCGGAATATCTCGGCCAAAATATGTCCGATTTTGGCGTTTTATACCTTTTTGGACTCGTAAGAATCAGTACTATCGATTGGCATCAAAAACTGAAAATCAAATTTTTTTACCAAAATCGACCAAATGGCAAGGGGTTACATCACGTTTTTTGTCAAAATCGGGGTCGGTTCGAAAATCGAAACTTATTTGATGATTTTTTGGAATTTCTCGGCCAAAATATGTCCGATTTTGGAGTTTTATACCTTTTTGGACTCGTAAGGATCAGTACTATCGATTGGCATCAAAAACTGAAAAATTGGCATTCGTGTAAATTAAAAATCGATGGGTTAAAGAAGGTTGTGGACCCAAAACCGATTCGCTTGTAAAGTCAACCTTTCTTGATGATTTTTCGGAATATATCGGCCAAAATATGTCCGATTTTGGAGTTTTATACCTTTTTCGACTCGTAAGAATCAGTACTATCGATTGGCATCAAAATCTGAAAATCAATTTTTTTGCCAAAATCGACCAAATGGCAAGGGGTTACATCACGTTTTTTGTCAAAATCGGGGTCGGTTCGAAAATCGAAACTTATTTGATGATTTTTTGGAATTTCTCGGCCAAAATATGTCCGATTTTGGAGTTTTATACCTTTTTGGACTCGTAAGGATCAGTACTATCGATTGGCATCAAAAACTGAAAAATTGGCATTCGAGTAAATTAAAAATCGATGGGTTAAAGAAGGTTGTGGACCCAAAACCGATTCGCTTGTAAAGTCAACCTTTCTTGATGATTTTTCGGAATATATCGGCCAAAATATGTCCGATTTTGGAGTTTTATACCTTTTTGGACTCGTAAGAATCAGTACTATAGATTGGCATCTGACAAATTGGCATTCGAGTAAATTAAAAATCGATGGGTTAAAAAAGGTTGTGGACCGAAAACCGATTCGTTTGTAAAGTCAACCTTTCTTGATGATTTTTCGGAATATATCGGCCAAAATATGTCAGATTTTGGAGTTTTATACCATTTTGGACTCTTAAGAATCAGTACTATCGATTGGCATCAATATCTCACAAATTGGCATTCGAGTAAATTAAAAATCGATGGGTTAAGAAAGGTTGTGGACCGAAAACCGATTCGTTTGTAAAGACAACCTTTCTTGATGATTTTTCGGAATATCTCGGTTAAAATATGTCCGATTTTGGAGTTTAATACCATTTTGGACTCGTAAGAATCAGTACTATCGATTGGCATCTGACAAATTGGCATTCGAGTAAATTAAAAATCGATGGGTTAAAAAAGGTTGTGGACCGAAAACCGATTCGTTTGTAAAGTCAACCTTTCTTGATGATTTTTCGGAATATCTCGGCCAAAATATGTCCGATTTTGGAGTTTTATACCATTTTGGACTCGTAAGGATCAGTACTATCGATTGGCATCAAAAACTGAAAATCAATTTTTTTTGCCAAAATCGACCAAATGGCAAGGGGTTACATCACGTTTTTTGTCAAAATCGGGGTCGGTTCGAAAATCGAAACTTTTTTGATGATATTTTGGAATATCTCGGCCAAAATATGTCCGATTTTGGAGTTTTATACCTTTTTGGACTCGTAAGGATCAGTACTATCGATTGGCATCAAAAACTGAAAAATTGGCATTCGAGTAAATTAAAAAATCGATGGGTTAAAGAAGGTTGTCGACCCAAAACCGATTCGTTTGTAAAGTCAACCTTTCTTGATGATTTTTCGGAATATCTCGGTTAAAATATGTCCGATTTTGGAGTTTTATACCTTTTTGGACTCGTAAGGATCAGTACTATCGATTGGCATCAAAAACTGAAAATCAAATTTTTTTGCCAAAATCGACCAAATGGCAAGGGGTTACATCACGTTTTGTGTCAAAATCGGGGTCTGTTCGAAAATCGAAACTTTCTTGATGATTTTTCGGAATATCTCGGCCAAAATATGTCCGATTTTGGAGTTTTATACCATTTTGGACTCGTAAGAATCAGTACTATCGATTGGCATCTGACAAATTGGCATTCGAGTAAATTAAAAATCGATGGGTTAAAAAAGGTTGTGGACCGAAAACCGATTCGTTTGTAAAGTCAACCTTTCTTGATGATTTTTCGGAATATATCGGCCAAAATATGTCCGATTTTGGAGTTTTATACCTTTTTGGACTCGTAAGAATCAGTACTATCGATTGGCATCAAAATCGGAAAATCAATTTTTTTTGCCAAAATCGACCAAATGGCAAGGGGTTACATCACGTTTTTTGTCAAAATCGCGGTCGGTTCGAAAATCGAAACTTTTTTGATGATTTTTCGGAATATCTCGGCCAAAATATGTCAGATTTTGGAGTTTTATACCATTTTGGACTCTTAAGAATCAGTACTATCGATTGGCATCAATATCTCACAAATTGGCATTCGAGTAAATTAAAAATCGATGGGTTAAGAAAGGTTGTGGACCGAAAACCGATTCGTTTGTAAAGACAACCTTTCTTGATGATTTTTCGGAATATCTCGGTTAAAATATGTCCGATTTTGGAGTTTAATACCATTTTGGACTCGTAAGAATCAGTACTATCGATTGGCATCTGACAAATTGGCATTCGAGTAAATTAAAAATCGATGGGTTAAAAAAGGTTGTGGACCGAAAACCGATTCGTTTGTAAAGTCAACCTTTCTTGATGATTTTTCGGAATATCTCGGCCAAAATATGTCCGATTTTGGAGTTTTATACCATTTTGGACTCGTAAGAATCAGTACTATCGATTGGCATCAAAAACTGAAAAATTGGCATTCGAGTAAATTAAAAATCGATGGGTTAAAGAAGGTTGTGGACCCAAAACCGATTCGCTTGTAAAGTCAACCTTTCTTGATGATTTTTCGGAATATCTCGGCCAAAATATGTCCGATTTTGGCGTTTTATACCTTTTTGGACTCGTAAGAATCAGTACTATCGATTGGCATCAAAAACTGAAAATCAATTTTTTTTGCCAAAATCGACCAAATGGCAAGGGGTTACATCACGTTTTTTGTCAAAATCGGGGTCGGTTCGAAAATCGAAACTTTTTTGATGATTTTTTGGAATATCTCGGTTAAAATATGTCCGATTTTGGAGTTTTATACCTTTTTGGACTCGTAAGGATCAGTACTATCGATTGGCATCAAAAACTGAAAAATTGGCATTCGAGTAAATTAAAAATCGATGGGTTAAAGAAGGTTGTGGACCCAAAACCGATTCGCTTGTAAAGTCAACCTTTCTTGATGATTTTTCGGAATATCTCGGCCAAAATATGTCCGATTTTGGCGTTTTATACCTTTTTGGACTCGTAAGAATCAGTACTATCGATTGGCATCAAAAACTGAAAAATTGGCATTCCAGTAAATTAAAAATCGATGGGTTAAAGAAGGTTGTGGACCCAAAACCGATTCGCTTGTAAAGTCAACCTTTCTTGATGATTTTTCGGAATATCTCGGCCAAAATATGTCCGATTTTGGAGTTTTATACCATTTTGGACTCGTAAGGATCAGTACTATCGATTGGCATCAAAAACTGAAAATCAATTTTTTTTGCCAAAATCGACCAAATGGCAAGGGGTTACATCACGTTTTTTGTCAAAATCGGGGTCGGTTCGAAAATCGAAACTTTTTTGATGATATTTTGGAATATCTCGGCCAAAATATGTCCGATTTTGGAGTTTTATACCTTTTTGGACTCGTAAGGATCAGTACTATCGATTGGCATCAAAAACTGAAAAATTGGCATTCGAGTAAATTAAAAAATCGATGGGTTAAAGAAGGTTGTCGACCCAAAACCGATTCGTTTGTAAAGTCAACCTTTCTTGATGATTTTTCGGAATATCTCGGTTAAAATATGTCCGATTTTGGAGTTTTATACCTTTTTGGACTCGTAAGGATCAGTACTATCGATTGGCATCAAAAACTGAAAATCAAATTTTTTTGCCAAAATCGACCAAATGGCAAGGGGTTACATCACGTTTTGTGTCAAAATCGGGGTCTGTTCGAAAATCGAAACTTTCTTGATGATTTTTCGGAATATCTCGGCCAAAATATGTCCGATTTTGGAGTTTTATACCATTTTGGACTCGTAAGAATCAGTACTATCGATTGGCATCTGACAAATTGGCATTCGAGTAAATTAAAAATCGATGGGTTAAAAAAGGTTGTGGACCGAAAACCGATTCGTTTGTAAAGTCAACCTTTCTTGATGATTTTTCGGAATATATCGGCCAAAATATGTCCGATTTTGGAGTTTTATACCTTTTTGGACTCGTAAGTACTATCGATTGGCATCAAAATCGGAAAATCAATTTTTTTTGCCAAAATCGACCAAATGGCAAGGGGTTACATCACGTTTTTTGTCAAAATCGCGGTCGGTTCGAAAATCGAAACTTTTTTGATGATTTTTCGGAATATCTCGGCCAAAATATGTCAGATTTTGGAGTTTTATACCATTTTGGACTCTTAAGAATCAGTACTATCGATTGGCATCAATATCTCACAAATTGGCATTCGAGTAAATTAAAAATCGATGGGTTAAGAAAGGTTGTGGACCGAAAACCGATTCGTTTGTAAAGACAACCTTTCTTGATGATTTTTCGGAATATCTCGGTTAAAATATGTCCGATTTTGGAGTTTAATACCATTTTGGACTCGTAAGAATCAGTACTATCGATTGGCATCTGACAAATTGGCATTCGAGTAAATTAAAAATCGATGGGTTAAAAAAGGTTGTGGACCGAAAACCGATTCGTTTGTAAAGTCAACCTTTCTTGATGATTTTTCGGAATATCTCGGCCAAAATATGTCCGATTTTGGAGTTTTATACCATTTTGGACTCGTAAGAATCAGTACTATCGATTGGCATCAAAAACTGAAAAATTGGCATTCGAGTAAATTAAAAATCGATGGGTTAAAGAAGGTTGTGGACCCAAAACCGATTCGCTTGTAAAGTCAACCTTTCTTGATGATTTTTCGGAATATCTCGGCCAAAATATGTCCGATTTTGGCGTTTTATACCTTTTTGGACTCGTAAGAATCAGTACTATCGATTGGCATCAAAAACTGAAAATCAAATTTTTTTGCCAAAATCGACCAAATGGCAAGGGGTTACATCACGTTTTGTGTCAAAATCGCGGTCGGTTCGAAAATCGAAACTTTTTTGACGATTTTTCGGAATATCTCGGCCAAAATATGTCAGATTTTGGAGTTTTATACCATTTTGGACTCGTAAGAATCAGTACTATCGATTGGCATCAAAAACTGAAAATCAAATTTTTTTGCTTAAATCGACCAAATGGCAAGGGGTTACATCACGTTTTTTGTCAAAATCGGGGTCTGTTCGAAAATCGAAACTTTCTTGATGATTTTTCGGAATATCTCGGCCAAAATATGTCAGATTTTGGAGTTTTATACCTTTTTGGACTCGTAAGAATCAGTACTATCGATTAGCATCAAATCTGAAAATCAAATTTTTTTGCTTAAATCGACCAAATGGCAAGGGGTTACATCACCTTTTTTGTCAAAATCGCGGTCGGTTCGAAAATCGAAACTTTTTTGACGATTTTTCGGAATATCTCGGCCAAAATATGTCAGATTTTGGAGTTTTATACCATTTTGGACTCGTAAGAATCAGTACTATCGATTGGCATCAAATCTGAAAATCAATTTTTTTTTGCCAAAATCGACCAAATGGCAAGGGGTTACATCACGTTTTTTGTCAAAATCGCGGTCGGTTCGAAAATCGAAACTTTTTTGATGATTTTTTGGAATATCTCGGCCAAAATATGTCAGATTTTGGAGTTTTATACCATTTTGGACTCGTAAGAATCAGTACTATAGATTGGCATCAAAATCTGACAAATTGGCATTCGATTAAATTAAAAATCGATGGGTTAAAAAAGGTTGTGGACCGAAAACCGATTCGTTTGTAAAGTCAACCTTTCTTGATGATTTTTCGGAATATCTCGGACAAAATATGTCCGATTTTGGAGTTTTATACCATTTTGGACTCGTAAGAATCAGTACTATCGATTGGCATCAAAATCTGAAAATCAATTTTTTTTGCCAAAATCGACCAAATGGCAAGGGGTTACATCACGTTTTTTGTCAAAATCCGGGTTGGTTCGAAAATCGAAACTTTCTTGATGATTTTTCGGAATATCTCGGCCAAAATATGTCAGATTTTGGAGTTTTATACCTTTTTGGACTCGTAAGAATCAGTACTATCGATTGGCATCAAATCTGAAAATCAATTTTTTTTTGCCAAAATCGACCAAATGGCAAGGGGTTACATCACGTTTTTTGTCAAAATCCGGGTTGGTTCGAAAATCGAAACTTTCTTGATGATTTTTCGGAATATCTCGGCCAAAATATGTCCGATTTTGGAGTTTTATACCTTTTTGGACTCGTAAGAATCAGTACTATCGATTGGCATCAAATCTGAAAAACAATTTTTTTTTGCCAAAATCGACCAAATGGCAAGGGGTTACATCACGTTTTTTGTCAAAATCTGGGTTGGTTCGAAAATCGAAACTTTCTTGATGATTTTTCGGAATATCTCGGCCAAAATATGTCCGATTTTGGAGTTTTATACCATTTTGGACTCATAAGAATCAGTACTATCGATTGGCATCAAAAACTGAAAATCAAATTTTTTTGCCAAAATCGACCAAATGGCAAGGGGTTACATCACGTTTTTTGTCAAAATCGCGGTCGGTTCGAAAATCGAAACTTTTTTGATGATTTTTTGGAATATCTCGGCCAAAATATGTCAGATTTTGGAGTTTTATACCATTTTGGACTCGTAAGAATCAGTACTATAGATTGGCATCAAAATCTGACAAATTGGCATTCGAGTAAATTAAAAATCGATGGGTTAAAAAAGGTTGTGGACCGAAAACCGATTCGTTTGTAAAGTCAACCTTTCTTGATGATTTTTCGGAATATCTCGGACAAAATATGTCCGATTTTGGAGTTTTATACCATTTTGGACTCGTAAGAATCAGTACTATCGATTGGCATCAAAATCTGAAAATCAATTTTTTTTGCCAAAATCGACCAAATGGCAAGGGGTTACATCACGTTCTTTGTCAAAATCGGGGTCTGTTCGAAAATCGAAACTTTCTTGATGATTTTTCGGAATATCTCGGCCAAAATATGTCCGATTTTGGAGTTTTATACCATTTTGGAGTCGTAAGAATCAGTACTATCGATTGGCATCAAAACCTGAAAATCAAATTTTTTTTGCCAAAATCGACCAAATGGCAAGAGGTTACATCACGTTTTTTGTCAAAATCGCGGTCGGTTCGAAAATCGAAACTTTTTTGATGATTTTTTGGTATATCTCGGTTAAAATATGTCCGATTTTGGAGTTTTATACCATTTTGGACTCGTAAGAATCAGTACTATAGATTGGCATCAAAATCTGACAAATTGGCATTCGAGTAAATTAAAAATCGATGGGTTAAAAAAGGTTGTGGACCGAAAACCGATTCGTTTGTAAAGTCAACCTTTCTTGATGATTTTTCGGAATATCTCGGACAAAATATGTCCGATTTTGGAGTTTTATACCATTTTGGACTCGTAAGAATCAGTACTATCGATTGGCATCAAAATCTGAAAATCAATTTTTTTTGCCAAAATCGACCAAATGGCAAGGGGTTACATCACGTTTTTTGTCAAAATCCGTGTTGGTTCGAAAATCGAAACTTTCTTGATGATTTTTCGGAATATCTCGGCCAAAATATGTCAGATTTTGGAGTTTTATACCTTTTTGGACTCGTAAGAATCAGTACTATCGATTGGCATCAAATCTGAAAATCAATTTTTTTTTGCCAAAATCGACCAAATGGCAAGGGGTTACATCACGTTTTTTGTCAAAATCCGGGTTGGTTCGAAAATCGAAACTTTCTTGATGATTTTTCGGAATATCTCGGCCAAAATATGTCCGATTTTGGAGTTTTATACCTTTTTGGACTCGTAAGAATCAGTACTATCGATTGGCATCAAATCTGAAAAACAATTTTTTTTTGCCAAAATCGACCAAATGGCAAGGGGTTACATCACGTTTTTTGTCAAAATCGCGGTCGGTTCGAAAATCGAAACTTTTTTGATGATTTTTTGGTATATCTCGGTTAAAATATGTCCGATTTTGGAGTTTTATACCATTTTGGACTCGTAAGAATCAGTACTATAGATTGGCATCAAAATCTGAAAATAAATTTTTTTTGCCAAAATCGACCAAATGGCAAGGGGTTACATCACGTTTTTTGTCAAAATCGCGGTCGGTTCGAAAATCGAAACTTTTTTGATGATTTTTCGGAATATCTCGGCCAAAATATGTCAGATTTTGGAGTTTTATACCATTTTGGACTCGTAAGAATCAGTACTATCGATTGGCATCAAAAACTGAAAATCAAATTTTTTTGCTTAAATCGACCAAATGGCAAGGGGTTACATCACCTTTTTTGTCAAAATCGCGGTCGGTTCGAAAATCGAAACTTTTTTGACGATTTTTCGGAATATCTCGGCCAAAATATGTCAGATTTTGGAGTTTTATACCATTTTGGACTCGTAAGAATCAGTACTATCGATTGGCATCAATATCTCACAAATTGGCATTCGAGTAAATTAAAAATCGATGGGTTAAAAAAGGTTGTGGACCGAAAACCGATTCGTTTGTAAAGTCAACCTTTCTTGATGATTTTTCGGAATATCTCGGACAAAATATGTCCGATTTTGGAGTTTTATACCTTTTTGGACTCGTAAGAATCAGTACTATCGATTGGCATCAAAAACTGAAAATCAATTTTTTTTGCCAAAATCGACCAAATGGCAAGGGGTTACATCACGTTCTTTGTCAAAATCGGGGTCTGTTCGAAAATCGAAACTTTCTTGATGATTTTTCGGAATATCTCGGCCAAAATATGTCCGATTTTGGAGTTTTATACCATTTTGGAGTCGTAAGAATCAGTACTATCGATTGGCATCAAAACCTGAAAATCAAATTTTTTTTGCCAAAATCGACCAAATGGCAAGGGGTTACATCACGTTTTTTGTCAAAATCGCGGTCGGTTCGAAAATCGAAACTTTTTTGATGATTTTTTGGAATATCTCGGCCAAAATATGTCAGATTTTGGAGTTTTATACCATTTTGGACTCGTAAGAATCAGTACTATAGATTGGCATCAAAATCTGACAAATTGGCATTCGAGTAAATTAAAAATCGATGGGTTAAAAAAGGTTGTGGACCGAAAACCGATTCGTTTGTAAAGTCAACCTTTCTTGATGATTTTTCGGAATATCTCGGACAAAATATGTCCGATTTTGGAGTTTTATACCATTTTGGACTCGTAAGAATCAGTACTATCGATTGGCATCAAAAACTGAAAATCAATTTTTTTTTGCCAAAATCGACCAAATGGCAAGGGGTTACTTCACCACGTTTTTTGTCAAAATCGGGGTTCGGTTCGAAAATCGAAAATTCTTGATGATTTTTCGGAATATATCGGCCAAAATATGTCCGATTTTGGAGTTTTATACCTTTTTGGACTCGTAAGAATCAGTACTATCGATTGGCATCAAAATCTGAAAATCAATTTTTTTTGCCAAAATCGATCAAATGGCAAGGGGTTGCATTACGTTTTCTGTCAAAATCGCGGTTGGTTCGAAAATCGAAACTTTCTTGATGATTTTTCGGAATATATCGGCCAAAATATGTCCGATTTTGGAGTTTTATACCTTTTTGGACTCGTAAGAATCAGTACTATCGATTGGCATCAAAATCTGAAAATCAATTTTTTTGCCAAAATCGACCAAATGGCAAGGGGTTACATCACGTTTTTTGTCAAAATCGGGGTCTGTTCGAAAATCGAAACTTTTTTGATGATTTTTTGGTATATCTCGGTTAAAATATATCCGATTTTGGAGTTTTATACCATTTTGGACTCGTAAGGATCAGTACTATCGATTGGCATCAAAAACTGAAAATCAAATTTTTTTGCCAAAATCGACCAAATGGCAAGGGGTTACATCACGTTTTTTGTCAAAATCGCGGTCGGTTCGAAAATCGAAACTTTTTTGATGATTTTTCGGAATATCTCGGCCAAAATATGTCAGATTTTGGAGTTTTATACCATTTTGGACTCTTAAGAATCAGTACTATCGATTGGCATCAATATCTCACAAATTGGCATTCGAGTAAATTAAAAATCGATGGGTTAAGAAAGGTTGTGGACCGAAAACCGATTCGTTTGTAAAGTCAACCTTTCTTGATGATTTTTCGGAATATATCGGCCAAAATATGTCAGATTTTGGAGTTTTATACCTTTTTGGACTCGTAAGAATCAGTACTATCGATTGGCATCTGACAAATTGGCATTCGAGTAAATTAAAAATCGATGGGTTAAAAAAGGTTGTGGACCGAAAACCGATTCGTTTGTAAAGTCAACCTTTCTTGATGATTTTTCGGAATATATCGGCCAAAATATGGCCGATTTTGGAGTTTTATACCTTTTTGGACTCGTAAGAATCAGTACTATCGATTGGCATCAAAATCGGAAAATCAATTTTTTTGCCAAAATCGACCAAATGGCAAGGGGTTACATCACGTTTTTTGTCAAAATCGCGGTCGGTTCGAAAATCGAAACTTTTTTGATGATTTTTCGGAATATCTCGGCCAAAATATGTCAGATTTTGGAGTTTTATACCATTTTGGACTCTTAAGAATCAGTACTATCGATTGGCATCAATATCTCACAAATTGGCATTCGAGTAAATTAAAAATCGATGGGTTAAGAAAGGTTGTGGACCGAAAACCGATTCGTTTGTAAAGACAACCTTTCTTGATGATTTTTCGGAATATCTCGGTTAAAATATGTCCGATTTTGGAGTTTAATACCATTTTGGACTCGTAAGAATCAGTACTATCGATTGGCATCTGACAAATTGGCATTCGAGTAAATTAAAAATCGATGGGTTAAAAAAGGTTGTGGACCGAAAACCGATTCGTTTGTAAAGTCAACCTTTCTTGATGATTTTTCGGAATATCTCGGCCAAAATCGATTTTACCAAAATCTTTTTTACCAAAATCGACCAAATGGCAAGGGGTTACATCACGTTTTTTGTCAAAATCCGGGTCGGTTCGAAAATCGAAACTTTTTTGATGATATTTTGGAATAGCTCGGCCAAAATATGTCCGATTTTGGAGTTTTATACCTTTTTGGACTCGTAAGGATCAGTACTATCGATTGGCATCAAAAACTGAAAAATTGGCATTCGAGTAAATTAAAAAATCGATGGGTTAAAGAAGGTTGTCGACCCAAAACCGATTCGTTTGTAAAGTCAACCTTTCTTGATGATTTTTCGGAATATCTCGGCCAAAATATGTCCGATTTTGGAGTTTTATACCTTTTTGGACTCGTAAGGATCAGTACTATCGATTGGCATCAAAAACTGAAAAATTGGCATTCGAGTAAATTAAAAAATCGATGGGTTAAAGAAGGTTGTCGCCCAAAACCGATTCGTTTGTAAAGTCAACCTTTCTTGATGATTTTTCGGAATATCTCGGCCAAAATATGTCCGATTTTGGCGTTTTATACCTTTTTGGACTCGTAAGAATCAGTACTATCGATTGGCATCAAAAACTGAAAATCAATTTTTTTTTGCCAAAATCGACCAAATGGCAAGGGGTTACATCACGTTTTTTGTCAAAATCGGGGTCGGTTCGAAAATCGAAACTTTCTTGATGATTTTTCGGAATATCTCGGCCAAAATATGTCCGATTTTGGAGTTTTATACCTTTTTGGACTCGTAAGGATCAGTACTATCGATTGGCATCAAAAACTGAAAAATTGGCATTCGAGTAAATTAAAAATCGATGGGTTAAAGAAGGTTGTGGACCCAAAACCGATTCGCTTGTAAAGTCAACCTTGATGATTTTTCGGAATATCTCGGCCAAAATATGTCCGATTTTGGAGTTTTATACCATTTTGGACTCGTAAGGATCAGTACTATCGATTGGCATCAAAAACTGAAAATCAATTTTTTTTGCCAAAATCGACCAAATGGCAAGGGGTTACATCACGTTTTTTGTCAAAATCGGGGTCGGTTCGAAAATCGAAACTTTTTTGATGATTTTTTGGAATATCTCGGTTAAAATATGTCCGATTTTGGAGTTTTATACCTTTTTGGACTCGTAAGGATCAGTACTGTCGATTGACATCAAAAACTGAAAATCAAATTTTTTTGCCAAAATCGACCAAATGGCAAGGGGTTACATCACGTTTTTTGTCAAAATCGGGGTCGGTTCGAAAATCGAAACTTTTTTGATGATTTTTTGGAATATCTCGGTTAAAATATGTCCGATTTTGGCGTTTTATACCTTTTTGGACTCGTAAGAATCAGTACTATCGATTGGCATCAAAAACTGAAAAATTGGCATTCGAGTAAATTAAAAATCGATGGGTTAAAGAAGGTTGTGGACTCAAAACCGATTC
The DNA here is from genome assembly GCA_037075305.1 of Drosophila kanekoi. Taxonomy (NCBI): domain Eukaryota; kingdom Metazoa; phylum Arthropoda; class Insecta; order Diptera; family Drosophilidae; genus Drosophila; species Drosophila kanekoi. The sequence goes on along the minus strand of JBAMCE010000566.1, from coordinate 1,619,385 downwards.
GTTTGTAAAGTCAACCTTTCTTGATGATTTTTCGGAATATCTCGGCCAAAATATGTCCGATTTTGGCGTTTTATACCTTTTTGGACTCGTAAGGAGGAGAAGGAGGATAAAAACTGAAAATCAATTTTTTTTGCCAAAATCGACCAAATGGCAAGGGGTTACATCACGTTTTTTGTCAAAATCGGGGTCGGTTCGAAAATCGAAACTTTTTTGATGATTTCTTGGAATATCTCGGTTAAAATATGTCCGATTTTGGAGTTTTATACCTTTTTGGACTCGTAAGGATCAGTACTATCGATTGGCATCAAAAACTGAAAAATTGGCATTCGAGTAAATTAAAAAATCGATGGGTTAAAGAAGGTTGTCGACCCAAAACCGATTCGTTTGTAAAGTCAACCTTTCTTGATGATTTTTTGGAATATCTCGGCCAAAATATGTCCGATTTTGGAGTTTTATACCTTTTTAGACTCGTAAGAATCAGTACTGTCGATTGACATCAAAAACTGAAAATCAAATTTTTTTGCCAAAATCGACCAAATGGCAAGGGGTTACATCACGTTTTTTGTCAAAATCGGGGTCGGTTCGAAAATCGAAACTTTTTTGATGATATTTTGGAATATCTCGGCCAAAATATGTCCGATTTTGGAGTTTTATACCATTTTGGACTCGTAAGGATCAGTACTATCGATTGGCATCAAAAACTGAAAAATTGGCATTCGAGTAAATTAAAAAATCGATGGGTTAAAGAAGGTTGTCGACCCAAAACCGATTCGTTTGTAAAGTCAACCTTTCTTGATGATTTTTTGGAATATCTCGGCCAAAATATGTCCGATTTTGGAGTTTTATACCTTTTTAGACTCGTAAGAATCAGTACTAACTATTGGCATCAAAAACTGAAAATCAAATTTTTTTGCCAAAATCGACCAAATAGCAAGGGGTTACATCACGTTTTTTGTCAAAATCGGGGTCGGTTCGAAAATCGAAACTTTTTTGATGATTTTTTGGAATATCTCGGTTAAACTATGTCCGATTTTGGAGTTTTATACCTTTTTGGACTCGTAAGAATCAGTACTATCGATTGGCATCTAAAACTGAAAATCAATTTTTTTTGCCAAAATCGACCAAATGGCAAGGGGTTTACATCACGTTTTTTGTCAAAATCGGGGTCGGTTCGAAAATCGAAACTTTTTTGATGATTTTTTGGAATATCTCGGTTAAAATATGTCCGATTTTGGAGTTTTATACCTTTTTGGACTCGTAAGGATCAGTACTATCGATTTACATCAAAAACTGAAAATCAAATTTTTTTGCCAAAATCGACCAAATGGCAAGGGGTTACATCACGTTTTTTGTCAAAATCGGGGTCGGTTCGAAAATCGAAACTTTTTTGATGATATTTTTTAAATATCTCGGGTAAAAACCGTCTGATTTCGGATCCCTTCTATCAATTCGTTTACATTATAAATCATAATTGCTTTATCTTTTATGACCGCGCCCAGAATTATTTATTCCAAGTGTAATTAAAGTTGTAAGCAATAAGAAAAGTTTCTTCACTCGACTGATAAGATTCTCGGTTCAAGTTTCTGCCAAGTAATCTTGAAATATTTCCTCGAAATGAGAGCCGCCAATTTCTATAGTTTGTATATATGGCATCTATGTGCCGCAGGAGTCACGCGATGCTAACGAAGCGTTTGGATTGATGGGCTCAGCTTGTAGACGGGCTGTCGGCAAAAGTTTGCCAAGTAATTGGCAAAATTGTGATGGCAGGAAATTGTCTGAGGCTCGCTAACTGGGTCGATTACCATTCCCTGTTCCATGTGGACAGTCTGAAGTGCCATTGTGGTGTCTGCTCTCAATGTTGGGTTCTTGCGGATTGATTGTGGGAATAGCCTAGGGAATGGGCAAGAATGCATTTCGGATAAGCACAGTTTGATCTTGAAAGGTCTCTTAAATAATATCAAATTGATGGTCCCAATCATTCCTAAATAATTCTGTTATTAACCGAGACATTCCAATGTGAACCATATTTTTAATTATTTTAATAACTAACAGGGATAGTTAGTTCGATCTTGAGAAAATATGTATGTCTTGTTGGTCTCTTTAAAAAGTCTGTAAATGGAAATGGAATCAAAAATCTTAATTAGCATCGACCCAATTCTCACCTAATCCCATCCCCATAGCTAGGATCTAACCGCTTGGTCACAGATATAGTCTATAATCATGATCTGTACGAGTCCAAAATTGGTTATCATTCCCAAATCGAACGCTATCTACCGAGATGTTTAAATTATAGATATGAATAGAATCTGTCTTCTTTATATCTTGAATGATCGGCGTATAAATGCAGATAATATCTTCGAGTACTAGATGTATGATAACTCGCACCCTTGACTAGATTACTTTCGAGCATAAGCTCTTTCAGGCTAGTTCAAGAATATTTAAATATGAAGATATATTCCTTAGTTTTCTATTATAATAAAATGTATATTCCCTTACCTTAAAGCTCCAGTGAAATATTCGCACTCGTTCTCTCACAAAATAATAAAGTTTCCAATGTGATAGGGTCTCGCCTAGGTGTTGCCAGGAGGAGGCAACCCGCCATTAGAGAGCGGCCCTTTCGCTGCGTAGCCGCATTGCTAATGGTTTTGGCCCAAGGACGTCGGCGGCAGGGGGGTTCGTGGGTGGAGGGGGATGTGTGTGCAATTGTAGGCTCGAACACTTTGCGTGTTCAATAAAAAAGGGAAATGGAAATCAAAGCACAAAATGGTGTCAGTACCCAGTACGGGACAAAGAAAGTACTTAAGCGGCGCGTCACTCAATCAGAAAGATATTATTTTTAATGGTGCCGAATTTGAACCGGCGCCCTCCAATAAACACGATACGCGCCACGCAACTGTGGAGAAGGGAGAGGGGCTCGACTGGCGACTTCTCCGGGCTCCGGTCTCCGGTCTCCGGTCTCAAATGAAGTTTGGCCGTCAGCGGCGCAGCACGCGAGAGGCGAACCCGTAAAAGGGCTGCAAAGTTTTCCGCTTTTTTAAAGGAAACTTAATTACATTTCAATTTACGCTCGTCCAACTGACGTGTGGTACGGACTCCTCCGACTACGGCGTAAACAAACTCTGTTATCCATATGCCACTCACAGCTGGCACTGTTGCGCGCTCCGACTCGGGCTCCGAATGGCTGCCGCCCGCTTTGCCCGCGGGCGCTACGTGCGCGACGGTAACGATGCTGCTCGCCCGCCGGATAGTACGCCGTAGCGATTGTTGGTCAGTCGACGCGGAGCCGTGCTACGGTGCGAACAGGATGAACGTCTGGCAGACGCTCGAGTATCTGTCCGGGCTGGGTCTGCGCAAGCGTTACAACTATGAGGGATTCGCGGATACCCAACATCTGATACGCACCCTGACCCCGTCCTGGCGCCGGGACAGCTATGCGGAACGGTCCAAGGCGGAGGATGTTGCCGGCGGCGCCGGCAATGCCAAGTACGTGGAGGAGCGCGGCATTGGCAGCGTCGCCGATGTCGTCTCCGCCACCATGGCCAGGGGCATCCCCAGCTTTCAGTCCAACGATAATCTGGCACTGAGCCTGCAGGGTGTCGCGGCCATTGCAGCTGCTCCGCGACGCAAGCGTCGCAGCCGACGGAAGTCTCCCGTGCTGGATGCAGAGTACGCGCTCAGCCAGGACGATCTACAGGATCTGGTCAAGTGCACGTAAGAGAATCTAAGATTGAGAAACTTAGATAAGATTAGAATACTTTACATCTTAAGAATTCAACGCGGAATACTTCTGTTTCATTGCACGGTCTTGTGAATCCATTCACAAAGGTTTTAAGAACTTGTTTTAGAAACCTTCAATATTTCATGAAATGAAATTATAATATTAGTTATTAATCTGTCCGTCCGTATGAATAGATATATCTCATCATATCTTTGAACGATCCGTGCTGCCTTTTCAGCTTTTTTCTGGCTATATTCAGATAACTCAATACAAATATTCCTGATACGGGTTTTTCTAGCTAAGCCAAAGATTTAATTCCTTCATCTTATTGAGTTGTCTGAAGAAGGCTCTAAAAGATATCGGGAAACTGAGTTGATGACAGTTTAGTTTCAGTTTTCCTCATTGAAGGAACCGACAGGTTCTTGGAAAATCTAAGCAGAAAACTTGCTAAATATATGATATGATATATATATACATATATATGATATATGGCTTCAAAACTATCCTAGCTAAATTTTTGATTATTATGAACATAAAATATTTATTTAATCGAATATAAATATGAATAGTTTATAGGATATTAAATTAACCTAAATATGTTGAACAGCATTGAAAATAGATCTCTAAAAGTTTATCAAACGAACAGTAAAAAGAAACTGAAAAGCAACTAAAATAACTTGCAGTGTATACAGTTGGAAGAAAGCTTTGCAAAAAGCTTAGCAGCTACACAAACCGACAGCTTGCGAGCTTTTGATGGACTTGACATGACGTTACAAGCAAAATAAGGAAAATGGAAAAAAGGGAATTTTTAATCCTAATGGATAAAAATTGTATTTGTCATGAGGAGTTCAAAGCAAAAAACCTGCATAGTTTTCCGCAGTAAATATTTGCCACAACTGCCACAAAGTAATTGTCTGAGCAATTACATTAGCAAGATTCCGGCAATCCTTAACTCGTTCCGACGACTTGACCCTGACCAGAGCTCAGTCAGCTTAGAAATGTCGTCGACTTGGCTGTGTTTTGCTTTGTTTTCCGCCATCCAGGCGCGTCTCTAAGCTGCCAGATGCATTGCACCGCAGAACAAACATAAACTCGAGTCGACGACGGAACGCTGCATATTATTGCCACAAAGGAATTGAAAAGCCGCACAAAGCAAAGTGCAATAAAATGAAAAAATTAAACTAGAAAAACTATTGCAATGGACAGATGCTCTGTGGCCAGTGTTGGTTAACAGCGGGAAGAGAGCCTAGTTCAGTTTGTTAAAAGTTTGGTCCCATTGTAGAAAAACAAATTAAACTATTTGTTGTTCATTCTTCGGTTCACTTCGGGAACAAGTTTCCTATTGACAGGCTGTCGAGCTACCAGTTCAGTTAGGTTCAGGTTCAAAAACGTTTTGGAGCCCTGGTTCAACAGTTCAGAAAAAGTGTTCCCACCTTGATCAATTTCAAAAGTGTGCCCAACATTCAGTCTAATGCATTCGGCTTGAGGCGCAGATTAATTCTCTTAGCTACAAAATTTCCAAGAAATCCGATATACCCTGTTTTCCCTTTAAGCAACAGTCCATAAAAATGAAAGCTTGAATTATTTGTTGTCAAGGTGTCAACGGACACGTTCTAGTCCATTGCAAATGCAAGCTTGTGGTCGCGGCTTGAGGGTATTTCTTGAGGCTGTAATTTAAACTGACAGCCGTCTGATTCTTAAAGTTGCCGAGCTAGGCAAGCACGTGGTGCACGATAAATTGCCACGCGAAAAGAAATGTAAATACTCCCCCGCAACCCTGCCATTTGGCCGAGAATGTGGCCAACGAGTTTGCATGGCGAGCCGAATGGCAAGTGTTTGCTCAATTTCTGCGCTCAGAGTCGATTAGAGGAAATTATTGTATGACTAGCTGGCATGAAACGTGGCCATAAACCAAAATAGTTATCTGGCCCGCACTGTACCTCTCTCTGCTGCTGGCAACCCTGCCACGGAAAGGTCCCGTTACGAGCAGTCTAACATGTGAAACATTTCGTTGGAATACGACGCTGACAGCCATAAAATCTGGCAACGTGTAAATGGAAATAGAAACTCGAGAAACTAGTTTCATGGACATTATTTAGTTGGACGACGATTATAAAAATACAGTTGTCATCTGTGAGCAACCTTTAAGCATTGAGAATCGTTACACTGGCAAAATTATTGGGTTTCATTTGAGCAAATCAACAAATCCTTAAAATCAAAAGTCTGAGACCTTTGCAATTTGTTGACTTCTTCGTCGCATTCGTAAACATTCAACAGGCAGCTACTTTTCTTCTTAAGTTCGCTTTGCAGCTCATTCGCAAACGTTTTACTTCCCGTATACATTAAGAAAGAGAGAAGAGTTGCTCTAACTGTTCTCAGTGCTGTAACTGTTCCCACATTTGCTCTCTTTCTCCCTCTCTCTCTCTCTCTCTCTCTTCCGGGTTTTCAATTCCCTTTTGCAGCTTATTCGCGAACATTTTAGTTCTTTAACTCTGCTTTGCGTGCCATTCGTAAGCATTCTACTGAAACAATTTCGTTTTTTCGGCTGTGTAAAATGCGAACTTGTTGACACAGGACGTTGTGTATTTGTCATAATATTGACATTGGTGTCATGTCATTAAACCAAACATTAAACGCTTAGCGCGAACATGCGATGCCGCGAGACCCGCCCTCACTAGGTCGGCAGCTGTAGCCGTAGCTGGAACTCTCTGTGCCTCCTCGGCTTGGCCGTATCAGGCGGGCTGTAACACGAAACGCTGCCACATTAAAGTGAATCGCAGCCGCAGCACATGGCACTCGACCCGCCTGTTGTCACATGTGTGTGTGTGTGCGTGGGCGTGTGCACAGGTGTGCACACACATGTGTCTCAACAAAAAAAAAGGGAAAAAATGGAGAGAAAAAAAACGCTAGCGAAACAAAACAAGAATCCTCAGACGTTGGGTGCCACATTCGAGAGTCGACAGTGCCGCAAGTCGTTTAAATTTGAGCTAAGCAACGGGAATCTTTCACCTGTTCCCAGTCGTAAGACCCATGTCAAATTGGGGGCGTGTCAACATGGGCAGCGCCAAGCTAAAGCGTCTGAAGCCCAAAAGTGCTGAGACCCTTCAAATGGAGGAGGATTTTCTAGTCGATTTTGTGCAATGCACGCTGGAGCCGCCCGAGAGGTAAACTCTACGCTAAATAGCTTTAAATATGTAGATATGCAGTTTATGTACATATTACCCGGCTTAGCGCGTGCATGGGAGTTTTCATTCGATTTCAAACTCTTTTTGCGACCGTGTGGATTTTCCAAAATGAGCGAAAAAACGATTTCACCCCATTTTCCACATAGGGACGTGAGTTTTTTGAAAAATGTGAATTGATATAAATATTCATAAAGATCTTAAGAATTCAGTTTGAGCCTGAAAACATCACCAACCAAATACTTAACAGACCTTTCCATCAAGCAGTAATAATAATTATCATATTTCCCACTTATTTTCCACGCATGCGAGTGGAATTTCCTCGTGTTCCATAAAAGTTGCCCATTGTAAGAAAAACGCAGCCTAATCGCGCTGACGATTTGGACAATGTGCTGTCCCTCAATCAGTCAATCAATCAGTCTGCCTGGCGGTCAATCAGACCGTCAAGGCTTAGAGTTTTGTCTAGTTTAATTGGGTTTGAAATTTGTGTCATTTATTGCCCTTTGGCTACGTGCTGCAATTATCAATTTTAATGCGTTGCAAACGAGTCGAGGCCGAGGCGAACGCACATAAAAGTCAAGTGCCCGACAATTTATGCACGTCTCTCGCATTAATTAACGCTGCATACTTCGAGGCGTCGCAGCTTCCAGCTTCCAGCTCTTGGCTCTCAGCTCTCAGTTTTATATTGGTTCGACTTTCGTCTTTCAATTAGCTCTGAAGCAGAACTTTCGCTGTAAACTAATATTCCTTGACATTTCACGGAGAAGAGCGCTAATTGAGTCATAAATAAAATCAATTGCAAATTATGCTGAGAGCCTGCTGCATATGGTGCGAAGCATATGATATCATGTGCAGGATCTTTACATATCTTGAATATTAATGAGCTTGGCCTTGAAGTGGAAATAGTTTATAGCTCGGAAGTGCTTTGTGGAAGGAGATTTAGCTCTCTTTAGAAATATATATTACCCTTTACCAAAAGCAGCGCGATTTTATCAAATTTACGATACCTTTGCCTATCGATAAATATCGATTTTGAGAGATGTGTTCTTAAGCATAACTTAAGAGTTGTAAGAGCTTAATCCAATAAACTTGGAAAGTAGAATCTCGTATCGTATACAGCTTAAGAATTAAGATTATGTCCCTTTTTTGAGAACTTTCCCAATCCCCCAATATGATAATAAATAAAAATCTCATCTTAAAGAGTTCCGTCATGGGCTTTGGTATGAAAACACATTTGTGTGTCATATTTATGCCCCAAAATTTTCATAAAGATCGGACCACAAAGGCCGAAGTTACGCAAGAATGTATTTGTTATAGGCTGGGGCTATGTTGCGTAGAATATGTGTATGCATGTATGTATAAGTAAAAGGAAGCTAGATAGAGGAAGAAAGAAAGCTAATTGACACTTTTTTTGACAGCTTGGCGCTTTGTACAGGGTATCTTCAAAGCTAGCACTCCCGACTAAACCCTTCTTTTCTGCTTGCAACTAGAACATTTTAGAACTTTCTGATGTTTTTAACAATTATGAAAGCTGATAGAGTTCACATCAACTCGCAATTCAGATGTCAACTATTTTATTGCTCTAGCCAAATTTAGTTAGAATTATTGAATTAGATGTGGAAACTTAATCTTCTGTGGCCTTGTGGCTAGCCGTGTGGGTTGTGGGTTCTGTGTGTGTGGGAGACTGGGACAAGCTGCGCGGAATCGAAATAGATACAACATTGTCTTGTTTATTTGTGGCCAACAACAATGTCTCCTGGCTTTGATGTCCGTCCCCCCTCACACCCTTTCGTGCTGCTCAAAGTCATCAAAGTTCAATTCAATCAATTTTCAATATATCCAAAGAAAAAGCTCTCTCGGCACAGGTTAAGTGTTTGCTGCGTGCTCTGCACCTAGTTTTTCACCTGTCGATTGACGCTCGTCGCCTGCCTTCGATGTGTTACATCAGCATTGACATTGATAATGAAATTCCAACCAAACCTTGCTGTTGTTGTTGTTGCTGTTGTTGTTGTTGCTGTTGTTGTTGTTATTGTTTTGAGTATCAATAAGTCAACCCCTACGTGCATAAATTGTGACCCTGTGGAACCCGGCAGCCACCTCCAACCTATCTATGGCAATCTGTCATGTCATGTGCTGCAATTGCGATATGTGTACCAAATAATTGCAATAAGAAAGCATGTTGCGAGTCTTCTAGTTTAAAGTGCTCCACCTCGAGATACCCTGTACTTAGCTTTCTATAAATGTACCCAGCTTCTTAAAAGATTAGGGATGTTCCTCAAATTGTTAGAATTTTGTTTAGCTGCGAGAAAGTTATCACAAAAATAAAACATTTATCAATGCTCTTAAAGTTAAGCAAAATGTTAAATTTGATAGCTCTAGCTAATAAAATCTTTGAGATTTCATCAATCACACGAAAATCGATATTTATCGATCTTGAGAGAACAATTGTTTAAAATCAATTTGATCTGCGTGTGGTATGCAAACATATATTTGTCAATTTTTATGTCTCAGGTTTCTATAAACTCTTGAGATATGCCCAAATAAAATCGTGTGCTGAAAGTTGATACTTATCGATTATGGAAAATAGGGGAATATCATTAATAATACTTGTGTATATTATATATGTTAACCAGATTCCAAAATTTTACAAAATCGTTTACAGTCACGCTTGATCAGGAACTTCTAGATATATATATATATATATTCTTGATGAGGTCGGAAATGCCTATTTCTAATATACCCTCTTATTTACTTGTGATGACAGGGTATAAAAACTAAGACAAAGAACTGTAGGGGGAAGTCAACGGAAACACTTGTATGTTAGTCGAATTTCCTGACTGGAATGAGTTTTCGGATGTCGACAGTTTTTTTTATTGCCACCCGACCCCCTCTCCCCCTCTGTTCATGACATTTCAGCCATTGGCTGCATCCGTTCCTGTCACGCTGGTAAAGGTGGGCCGTGATTTATAAATGTTCCGGTAACGGTAATTACCTTGTATAGCCGTACGTAACTGCGACTTTAATGCCATGTGCAGTGAGGGTAGAGGTCACATGTGGTTGTGGTATATTCTTTGTATGTGGGCGTATGTGGAAATGGGGATGGGGATGGGCTTGGAGCTGGGAACGGGTTAAGAGCTGCGCGATAAAAGCCCACGCACATGTAAGCCATAACTGCGCAGACTATTCATAAAAAAACTGGGTCTATGTCTATAAAATGTTAATTGTGGAGGAACAGATAAAGCGGACAATAAAGTATGTGAAGAATGTTGCAAATGTGCTTCAGTGGGAACTAACCTAGATATTATTATATGTTTTGAAAGTTACAATTTGACTTAAACTCCAAAAATTTAACTTTTTTGACTGAACATAACCTTCAAATGTTGACATAACCTCAAAAAGTGCAGCTAAGACATATATTTATAAGTTCTCAGATCGTTTAACTTTGGAAAATCCTACATAAAATACAATCATGTGCGAATCAAACAAATCAATATGAATATAGTCTCATTATCTATCAAATTTAATTTATTTCTGATCCTACATAACCTTCAAATGTTAACATAACCTCAATGTGCAGCTAATACATGTATTTATTAGCTATAAATTTCTCGAACTATGACAAATCGTCCAGGATTATACTCAAATCAAATTAAATATTATAGTTAGTCATTAAATTTCTCACATAAACGTCTTGTTTATGTCAAACATAACCTTCAAAAAACCAGCAACTGCCTCTTCTTCTTCTCCTTCTTTGCAAGTGCAACTATTAAAAGTTCATTTAACTTTGGCCCAAGCCGCATTTAACTTAATAGCAGGCCAGAAAAACCGTTTAACAGCCAATTTTTTGTTGTTGTTTGTTTCTTGGCTCCGTCCCAAACCGAAACGTGAAACCAAAGTCGAAATCGGAGACTTTAACCCCGAGTCAGGCACATTTTGTGTGGCCTCCGATTATTGTCAGTCATTCAGTCAGGCCATATCATTCGGGTAATTTAGCATTATTTCGCCGCAAAGTTGGTCCGATTTCTCGTGTCCCCACCCCCCCCAGCATATTTATCCTGCTGTCAAATTTGTTTCGTGCCGCAAATGAGACACGCCTCATGCGCCATATAGAATATATGTATCTGATTAACATGGCGAAATTGCGGATAAAACCATAAAAAAGACTGCCAGACTAATTGCAGTTTCTTTAAGCATAAAGAGAACTCAAACCCTTCAAATGGAATAACTAGCTCAGACATATCATATCATGACTAGCTCCATTTATATATATATCGCATGCATGGTCCCAATATGTATTAGCATATGGGAATTTGGAGCACACATCAAATGGAGCTCTGTCAAAATCGTCTAACATGTTTGTGAGTTGTGTTGCCAACGACTGTCTGCTAAAAAGTCTACCGAATAAATCACATAAAGAACTATCCATACTATATGTACCCATAAACCTGCCGCCCGTCCACTCTTTGCCAGGCTAAAATTACGCTCAATTGCAAGGGGAAATTTCTATTGTTCAAAGTTGAAAAAAAGTAATATGAGAGTATTAGAATGTGAGTAAAGGTCAAGTCGAAGTTTTGATACACTCGAGAAGGACCTCGAGCATGTTTGAAGCTAGATTACGTATACGTAATATATGCAATCAGGTAGATATATGAAATCAGGTAGATTACGTATACGTAATATATGAAATCAGGTAGATTACGTATACGTAATATATGAAATCAGGTAGATTACGTATACGTAATATCTGAAATCAAGTAGATTACGTATACGTAATATATGAAATTAGGTAGATTACGTATACGTAATATATGAAATTATGTAGATTACGTATACGTAATATATGAAATTAGGTAGATTACGTATACGTAATATCTGAAATCAAGTAGATTACGTATACGTATTATATGAAATCAAGAAAACTTCCAATCAAACTTAGAATGTCAGTTTCAGTTTTGTCGATCGGTTCGAATCAATCTCTGGTCTTAGTTAGAGTATTAAAAAGTTGCCAACATCAGCTTTTGCTTAGAGAAATTTTCACATTTATGAGCTTGGGCTCGAGTGTGACAGGCCTCCGGGTCGGAGGGCGACTTGTTGTCCTTGTGTGTTGCCGGTTTTTCTACATTTTTCTTTATTTTTTTGGGTGTTTGGCAAATAAAGCAAAGAGAAAAAGGCAGAAATGGCTAGGAACTAGAAGCTCTATAGAAACCAAATATGTGGCCGACCTCATTCGTTACCAAGAGTTACAAGCGCGAAAACGCGGCGCATTCGTGTGACCCACGTTTGCAAAGAGAGAAAATTCAAAAGAAAAACTCCCCCCCAAACAGTATTAACTGTGCAGCTTTGTGGGAGGAATTAGCTGAATTACCGAGTCACATTTTTGACACGCCGATTAACCCTGAGTTGTTGTTGTTGCCCACAGTTTTAATTTGCCGCGCATCAGCGCCCGGCTGGAGCGTCTCATGGGCACCAATGTGGTCAAGCTGACCGACCGCGCCTACATGAAGGAGCTGCGCGAACGGATCGACGAGGATTACCGCAAGCAGCTGCTGGCCAGGATTCGAGCGCGTGAGGTAAGTCGAGAAATAAAGGTCGCACAAAAAGCCAAGCAACAAATTTTAAGTGCTCGACTAGCAGATACCCTACTTAAGCGCCTTAGCAGCGGAAGTGCTTCTTCCTTTCCTCAGTTCAGGTCTTAAGTGGAACGAGAAAAAGAGTAGTCAAATTGTGAAATATACCAGATCTGAATACACTCAAATAGAAGCCACTTTGTCTCTAGTTCTTACAATCCTTGTATAACCTAGTTGCAAATCGATATTTATCGATACAAGAGCTACAAGGGGCTACAAATTCTTCGACTAGCAGATACCCTACTTAAGCTGCTTAGCAGCTGCTGCGCTTCTTCCTTTCCTCAGTTTAGGTGGTCCAGACCTTTAGTTCTTGTATTCCTGATTAACTTTTGTTTCTTCAGTCCGATTTTTACGTAGTTTTCGACACTTAAAGATAGTATTCCAAAGTGTTCATATACCCAACATAAGGGATATGCATCGTTGTTTTTCGATTTTAAGCGAAGCGGGAAAAGGAATACACTCAAATAAAAGCCACTTTTTGTCTCTAGTTCTTACAATCCTTTTACAATCTGGTTGCAAATCGATATTTATTGATACAAGAGCTTCAAGAGCTTCCTCAGTTCAGGTGGTCCAGACCTTTAGTTCTTGTATTCCTGATTAGCTTTTGTTTCTTCAGTCCGATTTTTACGTAGTTTTCAACACTTAAATATAGTATTCCAAAGTGTTTACATACCCAACATTAGGGATATGCCTCGTTGTTTTTCGATTTTGAAGTGAAACGGAAAAAGGTAGTCAATATATGAAATATTTCTGATGTGAATACACTCTAATAGAAGCCACATACCAAATTTGACATCTATAGCATTTATAATCCTCGAGTCCTTCGAAAACCTCGGCTTCAAATCGATATTTATCGATACAAGAGAAATGTTGGGCATAATCGAACAACGCTTTGAAATTCGTTCACTTTCACATTTCAAAACATTTATACCCCTTGTCCCGCATTTCCCACAATTACAGGGTATACAAAAAAGCCGGCCGCACAAATGTGTCCAATTTGCAAGACGTCTAATTAAATTTTCGGGGGCTAACAAATAATAAAAAAAAAGAAATGAAAATGGGGTCCCACGAAAATTTGTCACGTACTCCGTTTTATGGACCGCGATAACTTTTCCAAAAAGGGATTTTGCATTGGGCTGCCCTTGGAGTGGGCGTGGCAAATGAGAAGATACGAACAAATTGTTAGCGAAAAGTTTTCAATGAGAAATGTCGCTGGCGAACAATTGAATTGAATGAGCCCCCGACATGAAATTGGCAAATCCAAGCCGTCAAAATCATAAAGAATTAGACCATCGCGCAACTTGGCTTTATGCCTGCGAGACATGCAACCATTCCCAACTACAGCTGAAAAGTGCTCCAAAAGCCGGATATGGCCACTTAAATTTGTTTTTTGTTTTTGTCTTTGACTTACGCGGAGAGCTGCAGATATTGGCGGAGCCAGAGACGGCTATACAGCAGAATTATTCTTACTTTGCCGCACTGCGCAGTTTTTGGGGGCGTTTGGGCAACCAAGGCTGCCAGATTTGAGATATAAACTTATGAAACACGCTTATGACGTTGCCAGATTGAAATTTAATTATCTAAGGCTGCCAGATTTGACATATTAGCCAATAAGAGAGGCTTGTGACGTTGCCAGATTGAAGAGCTGGTTATCAGAAGAGAGGCTTGTGATGTTGCCAGATTTTAGTTTTATAAGAGAGGCTTGTGATATTGCCAGATTTTAGTTTTAAGTCAGACATTTCTTCATAAGTCTGGTCACTCTGAAAAAGCTACAATTGTAGTAAAAGAAACCATGCCTGAGCTACCTTCAAATATCCTGGACTGACTAGGCTGACTTCGAAACTAATAAAGCTATGCACATGAAATTTTTAACTAAAATATTCTCGAAGAGTATATCTTCTCCCATCCCTTTTTCATAGGGTAGGGTAGTAATAGGGTATACACAAGTTAGAAATGATTCACTTTTTGCAGTTCCTGTCCTTCCGAATCGCACAAGAAACTCATTTCCAGTTGTAGAGCCTGACACTTTGGTATAAACCATATATAACTTCTGCAAGTTCGAGAAACATCGTAAAGATCGGACTATAAGCACCGAAGTTAATCAAGAATGCATTTCCCATACAAACTGTGTTTTCTTTAGTCTCTGAAGATTTGAAACACTTACTATGGAATTAGGCTAAAGGAAAGTGCAGCAAATATCAAAGAGCTAACACTTAAAGCTTCATGGAACCAGCTTTAACAGAAGAGCTTACACTTAAAACTTTATAGAACCAGCTTCAACAGAAGAGCTTACACTGAAAGCTCTATAGAACCAGCTTTAATATGAATATTTCTAGTTAGACGCTTTTAAAGATTCCTTTTAGGTCGTTAAACTAACGAAGTAGCCCAAGCATATACATATATGTATATATTTTTCTAGTTTTTGTGGCTTTATATTAAAAATATATTGAACAACTCTCTTCTGCAGTTAAAAGAGGTTGAGCGTGAGCGCTTGCTGATTATAGAGGGAAAATCGGATATAATACCCGAGGAGCTGGCCGATGATCCCATCTTTATGGTCAACAAAGATGCCAATGCCGAGATACTCAAGGAGCGCTCCAAGGTAACATAAGCTATACCCACAAGAACCCCAAGAAGTCTAATTAAAAGTCTGCCAAAAATTTGACTGCAGCTGAAAACAAGCCGGGAAAAGAACGCGGAACGTCTGAAGGTGCAGGGCGTCAAATGGGAGCGGGAGAGACTGCAGCATGCGGCCAAGGAGGCCGAGATGCTGGCCAAGAAGCACGAGCGCCAGCGCCAACAGAAGCTACTCGTCGAGCAGTATCGCATCGAGGATGCCGAGCGGGGCATGGATCTATTACGGTAAGTGAGAACAGGAATCCAATCCGCCAAGCCGCGAGCCGAGCCACGAGCCGAGCCACGAGCCAAGCCACGAGCCGAGCCAGCGGCTAATTAAAAGTTATTTAAACAAGAAAAATAATAATGCAACAGCATTAAAAGCACATTTTATAGCCAGTTTGGGTGCGCCATGTGCCACGCCCCTTTGAGCGTTTAAGCCCAAGGCTTTAGTTCGAGCAAAAAAATTGCAACTACTTAGGCTAAAGGGAAAGTCGACAAAATTATGCTTTATATGCGCACATTATAATACTCTAGTAAATAGTCCAAATGCATATTTGGGAATATCTTAAGATACATATATACATAATATCCATATCTAGCTACAAACTTACCTGGAATCTGGGCTTCAATACCAAAAGTGGGCTATACGCAATTGTCATTTTGCAGGTGCAGGGGGTGGAGGTGAAGGTTGGTTGACGTTCCTGATTCCAAGTTCTTTCATCTTCAATTTAGAGAAAAGCTAGAAAAAATGGGAATTCTTATTAAATGGTTTGATTTTACTTGACTATGTTTACCTATAATTTACTTATAATCCGATTAGGCATTCCTTGTGCTTCTTTCCCAAATTCCAATCAATAAACAATGCTTCCTCAATTAACTTCGGTCCTTGAAGTCCGATCTTTATGAAGTTCTTAGGGCACAGAAAGGTGTGTGATGAATACCAAAGGATAAGGCAGGCTAAATATGTATATATTCATATTCTGGTTATACTATGCGAGAATATATATACCGAGTCTGAGCTTCTTCTTCTTCCACTATGTATGAAAAATGTCTTCTTGACTAACTTCGGTGTCTATTGTCCGATCTAATCAAGTCTAGAATATGATCAAGCATATATATAGAGTATATTTTTTTACATTTGCATAGAACTATTCTACTTATATCTAAATTTATAATAGATAATTGTAATTTTCTTAAATTCTCAATAAGAGAGAGAGCTTACTCCTAAGCTTCTTCAGATTATCGATACCAAGTGCCAAGTCGAACCAATTGACCCCTTTAGCCAAGCTTGGTTAGGGTATAGAAATTGTTATAAGTCGCAACGTGTTGCGGCTTATTCAAACTGGGTGGGGTAGAAAGTAATTATTAATTAAGAAATTTGTTTGCCAATCAAATATGAAAAGCTGAAAATCTGAATGCTTTTTCCATTTGCAGCATCGACAACGAAGACTGGCGCGAATGTGAGCAGAGTCTGAAGGAGTTCCTCGAAAACGAGCGGGCCAAGATGAAGGAGCGTTCGTTGCGTGTGCCCATGCCCTTCTCCTCCGATCCGCTGGACATACAAAACATAGTGCGTGCTCGGTAAGTGCCAGCGAGAGCGAGAGAGAGAGAGAGAGATACTGAGGGTATTCCTTGCAGGCAAAAGTTCAGGGAGACGGAGCTGCGCATCCGGCATCAGCTGGCGGACGAGAAGAAGGAGGTGGCCATGGTGCCGGCGACCAGCGAATTGGAGGCCTTCATCATGGATGATATTGGCGGTGGCAGCATTGATATGCAGCGTGAGCCATCCCAAGATGGCGACTATCCGGGCGCCATACAAAGCAAATACATGGACGACGCCTCCGATGTGTCCGAGGAGTCGCTGAAGAGCGAGAGCCTCATCAGTTTGACGGTGGCCAAGCAGCAATACGCCGAAGTGCTTCAGGAGGAGATGGAGGATGAGTTTAATCGCGGCCTCCTCATATCCAAGCAGCAATACGATCAACTGCGCTTCGAGGACGAGAAAATTGTCGCGCTGCGCAATGCCAAGGTGAGTTTGGTAACAAAAGTAACAAAAGTTTCACCATAAAGTATCCTTTCGTGTCTCTCTACCTGGCCAGAACATACTGGAGCTGTATCAGTTGGCGGAGGAAATAATTATGGGCGATGCGATCGAGCCAGAGCCGGAGCTGAACGTCGAGGAGGAGGGCCACTACGATGATCATACTGATCACGATGAGGAGGCATAAAGGCATATGCCGTTTCATAAAATTTTATTTCAATCCATTCCCATCTCACTCTTTCAACGGCACAAATTATTTCCCCAAAAACCAAAATGGGTTTTACTCAAATTCCAGACCAAAATTCTCAAAAAAAAACATTCGAAACAAATTACGTGATAAATATCCAAAATGTCCGGCTGAAAGATTGAAATTATAGTTAAGCAAAAACCGGGCAGGCAAATGCTGTCAACCGATACGAAATCTCAGCGAAAAATACCTGTCAATATAAGTGTCAATGCATCGAGTTTAATTAAACCTGTAACAAGTTCAAGCTAATAAAGCCCACATACAAATAAAAATCCAGCTCTAATCCCGCGAGCTGCGTAGGAGTTTTTTTTGTTACTGAGCCCAGCCGCTAAATAGGCTACAAATATTTGCATTTTGCATGCGCCAGCTGCGATAAGGCGAGCGACATAAGTCTGTTCCGGAAACTGAAATCTCGCCCATTTCGCCCTTTGACTTTTTTTGTGAATTGCCTTCAAATTGAAGCGATGGCAATTGTCTTGTGCTGAGCTATAAATGAGTATGTATATCAATAACATGGCTAAAGCGAACGTTCTTCAAACCGAATTCGCTTTCATTTCGCTCAACAAATTAACTAAATTGAATTAACACAGCATAAACACAGCATTAAATTATCTTAAATTACATTTTATTGAATAGTTAATATGAATATGAATTTAACTTGCAAACTTTTCATTTTTTTCCTTTGGCGAAATTGGGGCGAAATTGTGGCGATTTAGTAACCGGGAACTGCGACCGTAACAAATCTCAGCGTAATTAGCTGAAGTAATTTGTTTATCTATTGCACGCCGGAAATGTTGGCGCCCGCACTGTAATCAACATATGAATACAACTATATATTTATACAGAAAGATATGGATATAGATGCGAGATATACGGAATATGACACTCAAAGGCCGTGACGCATTCAAAGGGCGTGGGCATTATTGACGAGCAGCTCCGGACTTCGACTAAATCTTCCTTTATGACTTTTTGTAATTAGTGCAAAATGCAATTTTTGGTATTGAAAGTTCTTAAAATAGACTATTTTTTGCCCGAAGACGTATTTAACATACCCCTACCTCCCCCCCTCCATTAGGGCCAAGGCATCTTTTGAATGCGTCTGTTATTGGTTTTTGACTTTGGGGGGGGCGGAGGAGGCATCGTTATATCATTTTGGTATTGGTTGCCCCGGGCAATCCGCTTGCCACTCTGCCATCTTATGTGTTTGCTTATGACCGATTCCTTCGCCTCCGCCTCCATCTCCATCTACGGCCACGCCCACACTCCTCTGGGCAAAAAGTAGCCCATGCAAATGATGTGCCGCCCCGCCACTTACTCGTTTCCTTCCAGCTATTGACTTTAAAGTGTTGGGACCTGGGGCCTGCTGACTGCAGCTTATGAACCCCTCACCCTCACAGTCAACCCCTCACCCTCAAGCCCACCCACACCCTCCCCCTCAGCCTAGTCTATCGCGTTTCAGTGTCTATCTTAGATGTGCTTGGGTAAAAAATACGAAAAACTTTAGACAGCGCGACTTAACGTTGTTTATGTGCCTGCGAGGTGTCGTCTCCTGGAGGAGTCGCCTCCTGCGAGATGCTAACGGTATTTTATCGTGGTCAATGAACCTATTTAATAAGCATATATCTTAGGTGAGGTATACACCTGGCTTAAGATTTCCAGCTCAGTTTTATTTTGTTTTAATTCCGATTTATGTAACTTTCAGTCTAAAAATCTACGAAAAAAAACTTTGTTGTTGAACCTTAAGGCGAGACATAGGTTCAAACCCATGTTCGTGATTCAGTTCATGTTTCGAACCAATGTCCCGCCTTAAGCTTCGGTTCGTGAACTGGTTCTGGAACCAGTTTTCTAATATATATAATTGAATCTACATTTTGAGATTGATTGAAAGAGAAGTTGCTTAGTTTTGATCAAGTTACCGAAGGAATCATAATACCCCAAGCAAGGAAAGGGTATACAAATGAAATATAATACAATCGCCAGCTAATTGCTGCGATTAGCATGCCTATCAATGCCAATTATATGGGCGTAATGAAAAATCGAACGATTTACGATGATGAATAGATAATTTTTTGATATAAATAGAATACAGGAAAATAGTGAGAAAAGAGAGTAAAAACTTTAGATGAAGATATTTTTGTGATAAAAAGGAGGCAATATGCTAGTGCAATTCAAGGAAATCCAAGGTGTAGGCAGATCTGGGGCAAAGTAAAGTGCAGGAAGCAGGCAGGAAGGATCTCTTTAAAATACGCTTCCGGTTTGCCGGGATTTACGCGTCGTAATTTCAGCTGCGAGTAAACTGCGCGCAGTAAAACGCAGTCGCCTACGCGTCAAATGTTCCCCGAACCAAATGACGCGCCATGTCAACAATTACAGGAAGTGTCCAGACTGACCCCCCCCTCCAGCCCAGCTCGTGCCCAGCCCGCGCCCCCCTTTGGCGCTGACTTGTTGCCTACTTAGCGACGCGCGGTTATCTTGCTGCGTAAATAATTGCGGCCACTTTTTATGATTCCGCAGGCGTTGGCCCGATTTCCCTATAATTTTTCATAAGACAATATCAGACAGAAAAAAAACAAAAAACTTTGCGCAAATGTGACGAAATTTTTCATTGATAAAGACGCCAAATTATGAGGAAAGAAAAACAAAATGAACGCGCGGCCTCGCGTGACGCGCCGACTAACTGTAAATGCAATCGTAAAAGCTTCGCGAAGCTTTTACGCAATATTTGGCGCGTCGCCTTCGTGCGTGCATGCGTGCGTGCGTCCGACGAACGCGCGCGCTCGTGCGTCGCTCGGCCCGCCTGGTCCTTATAAAAGAAGTCGGCGCCGCGAGTCGGTTACGCAGTGTTCAACAAGTAGCAGGAGCAACAGTTGCAACAATTAAAGCGCAAAATATATACGCAAAAGCGGATCCGTTAAGTTAAACGAAAAGTTAATCAAGTGAGTTCTCGCGCCATCAATTGATATTTAAAGTTTGAATTAAAAGTTAACAAAACGAACAGAAGAGAACAGTTGAACAAGAAATGCTTGTGAAAAGTTCATTTGAAGTGGTTCCGAGAGACTTTTTCTTAACGAACTGGAAACCGTCGCGAAATCTTAAAAGTGCCGTCGCCAAAGACAATGCGTGCTTAAACTTATCTAATACAATAAATTTCTATATATATTTGTGGGTGTATGTGTTAGTGCTGACGGGACTTTAGGCAACTTTTAAGAGAGTTTGTATATGTCTAGCTTTGATGACATTTTTGACAATTTTGAACATTTTGAAAACTTTGAAAATGTTGAAAATACTTTTGAAAATAAGTCTCGCAGCTTGAATTTGATTCTAGACAGAATTTATATTTTTTTTTGGTGATTCCCAAAAGATTATTTAAGATTCTTTAAGTCAAATTGAAAGCTTACATATTAAATCATTTCCGAAAACAAAGCTTTAACTTATCCTTCTTTCAAAAAGGTTTTTAAAGTAATTATTATATGAAACACAAATCCATTCGGCGGCAAGCACACAGATACTAAATATTATAAGAGCCTTACTTTGAAAGTTTTTTCTTTAACTAAACCAAGTAAGAGGTTCTAGTCGGGAGCTCCCGTCTAGGGGATACCCTGAACCTGTTTCTTCCAACATTAAATGTAGATATAAGTTTAAACTATTCTAGAAGCAACTTGTCAAGTTTGCTGACTCTAGCTCTTATTATTTGCCAAAATTACTCAAAAAACAGAATTTCGAAATCGATTCTAATCGATTGCTTGGAAACGGGGCTAGTTATCGATTATCGGAAAGACAAACTCGTTCTGCGTAGGCACTAGGAGGGCCTACTGATAAAATTTCAAGTCTCTAGCTCTTATAGTTTCTAAGACCCTTGCGTTCATACATACGGACGGGCGGAAGGACAGAGGGAAGGATAGACGGAAGCATAGACGGACAGACAGACGGACATGGCTAGCTCGACTCGGCTGTTGATGCTGATCAAGAATATATATACTTTATGGGCTCGGAGATGCTTCCTTCCGCCTGTTACATACATTTGCACAAATACTATAAACCCTTTTTACCCATTTTCAATGAGTTCAGGGCATAAAAAGGTATCTAAAGTAATTCGAATTCGCTGAAAATATATATCTTAAATGCCTGACTCTTAAAGTAGTTAAGTGTTTTTTCCAAAACTTTTTTTTATAACTGGATTAAGTTCTACCGCGAAACAAATATTTAAGTTCTTAAGTTGTTGCTTGGGAAAATAATCAAAGCTAATCGGACTTAATTAGACTTGAAACACTTGGGAAAAAAATTGAAGTTTGTTCAGTTTTTTTCATAATTGACAAGGCTTTAACATTCGAAAAGTTATATTCTGTGTGCTTTACAATGGAAAATCAAAATATATCCTGAAATGGAAAAAGAACGTCAAAGTTTATGGGAAAAAATGAAGAAATTTATGGGAAATCTATGGGGAAAACTAATTAAACTAATGAATCGCAGTGTGAAAACAAACTAGTTTGTGACGACGCCGAAAACTGAGCTATAAATAAATATTAGATAAGCCAGAAATAGACGCAAATTTGCGGTAAATTTACGCATATCAATCATTTGCTGAAAAGGTTTTAGTAAAAACCTAAAACAAAGCAAAAGAAAAAGGCAACAAACTTGCGTCTTATGCGAAATGCCAGCCAGAAATCAATCACAAACTTAAAAATTTCACAGAAACTCAGTTTTTTTTTTGCCAATTTCCGAGCACAAACACACCTGCAGAAAAGTGGGTCACACTGGCTGCATGAACAACGGTATATCTATATATATATATAGTGTGTGGGTAGAAATCTGTATTCATGGCTTCACATTTCATCTGATTAAGGAAACGGGGGAGTTAAATGTAATCCCCGAGAAAATGTTAGCACAGTTGAAGCTAGAAAATGGGATCAAATGTCGCTGGAACTTAATATTAAGGTGCTTAAGAGACAATTTTTCTTACTAGTTAATTATTTTTGCTTATCTTTGTTAAATATTAAAGCTTAACTTAAATAAATGGTCAAAAGAACCTTTTCAAATAGTGCCCAATTATAACTTGAATCCATAACTTATCTAAGTTCAAGTTTCTAGAATACAAACACGAAACTCTTTTGAGATGTTTTTCACTTAATTCAGTATGAAATTCTCCTGAATCGTAGCCAAAACTTCAACAGAAAAGTGTCCTATATAATTTAACATGCTTTTTCGCAATAGTTTCCACTTGTTTCGAGAAATTCACCCACAAGTGTGGAAAAAACGCGAAAATATTTTTCGATGAAACTTTTGTGTTAACCATCCGAAACCTACTTTCAAAGATATTTGTTTAAATTGATTTGCGGACTGTTTTACACTTTGCGAAAAATCCATTTCTCCTTGGTGGAAATGCAGGTCAACGATTTGGTGGGTGACGGGCAAGGCCGGGTTATACCCGCTAGTGTATATATATATATAACTCTTTGAACTTGAACCATTATTTTATATAACTTCAAGTTTCTAAAGCAAAAACCCGAAACTCTTTTGAGATACTTTTCACTTAATTCAAAATAAAACCCTTCTAAATCATAGCCAAAACTTCAACAGAAAAGTTTCCTTTATAATTTTACCCGCTTTCAAATCCAATCAGACTTTAATTTGTCTAATAAGAAAATCAAACATAAGTAGCTCGATAGCTTGACGGATTGCTGTAAATGTCAGGCAAGTAATAAGAAGAAGCAGAAGAAAAAGTGAAATATTTGCTGCAAATGTTGCCAGGCAAACATCTCAAGTGAAATCCCTTCAGTGTCACCTGCGAAAATTCCAAAAAGCAAGAAACGTACAAAAAACAAAATATAAAAAAACTCAAGAAAATTGTTTGAACAAAAATCCCGGTGGTCATAAATGCAATACGCGTACGCTTCAGACTCAATTGGAAAGTCAAACAATGCATGAAAAGCCAAATGTGGCATAACGAAGATTAAATACCCTAACCGATTCTTATATAAGCAAGGCATACAGATGTACTTGAATGGAGAACGTGCCTAAAGCTGGACAATCTCTCGAATTGAACATTTAATACTAATTAGGGATTTTAGGGGATTTATAAACAACAAAATCTTGCATACCCTTCTTTAGGGAAGGCTTTACTTTCGGTTAGACCAAAACTCTTAAAAGTGTATAATAGATAGACCAGAAATCCCGACATGCCCGACATAACATGCAATACGCGAACGCTTCAGACTCAATTGGAAAGTCAAACAATGCATGAAAAGGCAAATGTGGCATAACGAAGTTTAAATACCCTAACCGATTCCTATATAAGCAATACAGATATACAGATGTACTTGAATGGAGAACGTGTCTAAAGCTGGACAATCTCTCGAATTGAACATTTATTATTAATAAGGGATTTAAGGGGGTTTATAAACAACAAAATCTTGCATACCCCTCTTTAGGGGAGGCTTGACTTTCGGTTAGACCAAATCTCTAAAAAGTGTATAATAGATAGACCAGAAATCCCGACATGCCCGACATAACATGCAATACGCGAACGCTTCAGACTCAATTGGAAAGTCAAGCAATGCATTAAAAGCCAGATGTGGCATAACGAAGATTTAATACCCTAACCGATTCTGGTATAGAAATATTATACAGATATGCTTAAGTGCAGAATTTGCCTAGAATTGGACAATCTTAAGAACTGAAAATTATAAATAACAAAATCTTTCATACCCCTATCCATCATAAGTTCGACGTTATTTATGACATATTACCATAGGGGTATTCCATAAATAAATGAATGAATATTTAACCAGATTTTTGTTATAGCTAAAATACCCTTCGGTTAGGGTATTGAAATAAAATATAATAAATATCTCGCTCTCTCCCTCCCTCTGCCTCTCCCTCTTCCTCCCCATCTCTCCCTTTCCCTTCTTGTCCTCCCCCTCTCCATCTACCTCTCTGTGTGTGCCTTTGTGGGCGTATGTTATTCCACATGGTCATCGAACATGGATCAAATTTCATCCCTCCGGCATAGAAACTGCCACCCTCCCCCCACCCCCCTCTAGCCACCCGCACGCCCCCGCGCCCGCAAAATATGATCGTTGTCTGAGTGCTTTCTTGTGTGTGTGTTTGTGTGTTTACATTGAAAGCCGAAATCAGAGTTCAGCTGTAGTAGAAGCTATCAAGTTCTTGACCTCCTAATGCTCGAATACTTGTGAAAATCATGAATCGCCAAAGGGTAAACAAACAACAAATATATATATATATATAAGTATTAGATTTTATAAACATTTTGGGAGCGGGCCAATCAGAGCAAAACAACATTTGATTAAGTGCATGGCAATCTTTTTGTTTCCAACTCGAGATGGCTTTAATAAGCCCAAAATCAATAAAGGGCAATTTTGTTGTGCTTGATCCGCATAAAGAAATAGTTTTCATTAAGCCAGGGTCTTGCACTTCTCCATATTTATAGAACGCTTTTCTAGAGGTTGCTTGACTTTTTGGCTATTTAAAAACTATTTAAGCTATATAATCAGAAGAAGAATAGGGAAGAATAAAGAAAGCGGAAATAGCCCCTGAACAGAGGACTTAGATAGATGTAGATAGATATAGATAGATGTATACATAGATATATATAGATAAGGTTTGTCCTTTAACGGATTGAACTCTTCCAAAAAGTACACACGATACAAGAAATCTAGAAGAAAGAGGAAATAACTCCCAAACAGAGGACAGATAGATATAGATAGATATATATAGATGTCTACGTAGATGTATATAGATAAGGTTTATCTATAAAGGATTGAACTCTTCCAAAGAGTATCCACGATACAAGAAGTACATAAGAAGGAGAAAATATCACCTGAACAGAGGACTTTGATAGCTATATATAGATGTATGCATAGATATATATAGTTAAGGTTTATCTATGAAGATTCGAACTATCCAAGCAGTTTTTTAAGCACAGGATAAAAGAGGTCCAGAAGAAAGAGGAAATAGCTCTCGAACATAGGGTTTAGATAGATATAGATAGATATATATAGATAGATATATAGATGTATACATATATATATATATAGATAAGGTTTGGCTATAAGAAGTTGAACTCTTCCAAAGAGTTTGTCTTAAGCACATGTTAAAAGAAGTTAATCAGAAGTTAAACCCTAAACAAAGCCGTGTAACTGCTTAAATTACAGCTGCCAACTTCTAAATACTTTTATTAAAGTTCTTTTTCTTCGACTGAGTGAGAAATCGAAACTCATTTGTCGTGGAAATGCCTTCTGAGTAGGTTTCCCAAGTTGACAGCTGCGCTTCGAGCTCCGAAGTGTCGCAATTATACAATATTGAAATATTGAGCAGAAAATGGGAAAAGGGAAAAACACAGTAAAAGGAAAACACATTTCGTTTGCCTAATTGGCCGACAGCAACATGTGCATTAGTTTTGGCCAACAAAGGCAACTTTTTTGTGCTAGAAGCGTGCCAAAATTCCCAGCCGGAAAACCCAGCGACCCTTTGCACGGGGTCAAAGCTAATTAAACAAGTTATTATACACTTACAGAGGGTATTATAACTAGGTCATGGAATATGTAACGCTTAGAGGGAGACAACTGTGATCCCACGTATTTTCAAACGAACTTTATCTCCCCCTACTGACTGACTGACGGACAGACTGATTGACTGACTGATTGATTGACTCTCTGACTGACTGACTGATTGACTGACTGACTGGTTGACTGACTGACTGACAGACTGACTGACTAGCTGACTAACTGATTGACTGATTGATTGAGTGGCTGATTGACTGACTGGCTGACTGACTGATTGACTGACTGACTGACTAATTGACTGACTGGTTGACTCTCTGACTGACTGACTGACTGACTGACTGATTGACTGAATGACTGATTGACTGGCTGCCTAACTGACTGATTGACTGATTGACTGGCTGATTGACTGACTGATTGACTGATTGATTGACTGATTGACTGTCTGACTGACTGACTGATTGACTGACTGATTAGCTTACTGACTGACTGACTGACTGATCGACTGACTGGCTGCCCGACTGACTGACTGACTGATTGACTGACTGACTGACTAACTGACTGATTGACTGATTGACTGATTGACTGACTGACTGATTGACTGACTGACTGACTGACTGACTGACTGACTGACTGACTGATTGACTGATTGACTGATTGACTGACTGACTGATTGACTGACTGACTGATTGGTGATTAAGCCCCAACTGTAAGAGCTAGGGAGCTGAAATTTTCACAATAGTTTTCACTTGTTTCAGGAAATTCCTGTACCCGCTAGAATATGTTTATATATAACTCTTTAGAAAGAATCGTTTAATTACGTGCTTTTTTCTAAGAATACTTTTCTAAATTCCAAGCTATCTCGACCAAATTTAGAGCTCCACATTGCTCCCAAAACCTTGACCCATTTGTCTAGCAGCGTATTTAATCTTTGGCGTCCAGCTATTTGTTTACAGTACACATGACAAGCTCTTACTGTTACGCCTTGTTCTACTTGGCCCATTTATTTGAGCTCAATTTTCTCATTAAAACCATTAACTGTGCGTTTATTGCGAAACAGGTGAGCTGGCAGCCAGGTGACAGGTACAAATGTTCGCCCACATTTTTGTGGTAAATTTCATTTTACCCCCGGGATAACAGTTAACATTGACAACAATTTGGCCAAGCTCTCGCCCTTTCTCTACTTTTGGGCCACTTTCGAGTCTCCTTCTCTTTCTTTGTGTGTGTGTGTGTGTGTGTGTGTCAACAAGTTAATTAAAACAGTTTAACAACGATTCGTGTTCGCCTTGTGTTTGTCCACACTTCTGTTGACCGCCCACTCGGGCCCATTCACTTCTGGCAACATTACTTGCATAAAATAAAAAAAATATTGTCCCTAATTGTAACCAAAAAAATAAATTGTAAAAGGTTTTGTTGGCATTAAAGAAGCATCAAATATTCTTCTTGCATATGTTATTCAATGCCAAGGCCAATTTTGTGTATATTTCTATTAGACATATTTTCCGAACTGGCTGCATTAGATTTCATTTGAATACCCTATAAAAGCCTCAGATATAAAGTCAATAAAGATTTTCTTCTGCTTTCTATCATCAACTCATGTTCATTGTAAAGCTCAGGCTAGTTGACATCAATTGGTCTGCGCACTTTTCGCACTTATTTTTATCATCTTCATAGCAACTAAATTGTGGGAAATACTTTAAATCGTATTCTGACATTCTTTTATTATAGTCAAGGCATATTTATACAAATTGATTGTAAAACTTTACAATGTTGATAAAGTACCTTGCAACTTTTGCTGGTAAGATTCGACTAATTAACGAGAGCTAACGCTATGGAGGCAAAGCTTAGTTTTACAATGTAGATAAGGTTCCTTGCAACTTTTGACAATAAGATTCAACTTATTAGCATAAGCTAAATAAATAGAGGCTAAAAGGGTTCACAGCAAGCCTAGTCGTACAATGCAGATAAAGTACCTTGCAACTTTTGCCAGTAAGATTCAACATATTAACCTAAGCTAAAAAAATGAAGGCGAAAATCAGCAAGAATAAGTTAAATTTATATACTACAAGTAGAGTATATTCATAGAAACAACAAAATATGTTTAAAGGGTGTTCCGTATTCGAAACTCCGCTTTTAACTTCTCTTGCGAGCACTTATTCTCGTGTACCTTATGGCAACACAAAGGGCTAAGCGTAAACCTGTCTGTATTAAGTAAGGATATTAAATATGGAGTATCGAATATTATAGACTAGCTCATGGCTCACACATTTAAGTTAAGAGCAAGATAATGGCCATTATGTTAGCCATATTTTGCTTAGCCTTTAAAGGCTTTCACAAAATTTCCATATAAACTGTTTGCTTGTTAACAAAGTCATTCGACATTTTGCACACAAATGTGTCAAAATGGAGGCAAGTATAAATATTTACTTTAGAACTCGATTTGGTCGATAATTTGAGAGATTTACGCGAAACTCGCACAAAAATTTGCAATGCTTTCCAATCAAAGCGTGCAGCGAACAAAAAAATTGGCTGCCAAGTTTTATTTTGGACAATTTTTAATGAGTTGAAAATATTTCTTCCATTTTTATTTTTGTGGCAGTCGCCAATTTGTGGGGCGTGTCTTGCGGCTCATTTATTGTGAGCTCTGCGCATGGTTCATTTGGTAATTCTTCGTCAATTTGTGAAAAATGCAAATATTCCAATTGGAAGCTGTTCGAGAAGTCCATTTGACTTGCCTTTGAACTGGTTCGCAATTGAGCGAGCTGGCGAAGGGATTGAGTCGGAACCAGGAACGAAAGTCGGTTCTTTAGAGTTTCATTTGACTTGCCTTTGAACTGGTTCGCAATTGAGCGAGCTTCAGAATGGATTGAGTCGGAACCAGGAACGAGAATTGGTTCTTTAGAGTTTCATTTGACTAGCCTTTGAACTGGTTCGCAACTGAGCGAGCTGGCGAAGGGATTGAGTCGGAACCAGGAACGAGGCTTGGTTCTTTAGAGTTTCATTTGACTTGCCTTTGAACTGGTTCGCAAATGAGCGAGCTGGGGAAGGGGTTGAGTTGGAACCAGGAACTAGACTTGATTATTTAGAGTTTCATTTGACTTGCCTTTGAACTGGTTCGCAATTGAGCGAGTTTGAGAAGGGATTGAGTTGGAACCAGGAACTAGACTTGCTTCTTTAGAGTTTCATTTGACTTGCCTTTTGAACTGGTTCGCAATTGAGCGAGCTGGCGAAGTGATTGACTCGGAACCAGGAACGAGACTTGGTTTTTTAGAGTTTAAGTTTTTGCTACAAAAAAAAGGCTAAAAATAAAAGCCAAATATTTTAAAATGAATTTCTTAAATATTTCAAAGTCTATAAAAAGTCTATTTATTAAATAAAAGCTAGATAATTTCCTTAAGAATTTTTCATTAAATTCCTGTTTCATATTTAATAAAAAGAATTGAAATTCTTTCATATTTTGCATGCAGTTAATTTGTGTTGGAACAGTTTGAGCCCTAGGCTAAAAAAAGTTGTTCCATTGTTTGGGTTTGAGAAATTAAACCAAATCGGAGGGCTTCAGGAGTAAGACACGACCGCAAGTGCCAAAAGTTTGAAGCCAACTCATTTGTATTGTTCACCAGCGAAAAGTTATTTTAGAGAGAAGCGAAAGCGACGCCAAAGGCACAGCCGAAGGCGTTGTGGCCAGGCTAATGGGTGCCTAAGACATGCACATGGGGTTTTGGGTAGAAGGGAGAGGCTAGGGAGGGGGCTGCCAATGCGTAGCGAAGGAGTTAAGCCAATGCCTGAGCCACGCCCACGCGGCTAATTAAATGAAACGATGCGAATGGCGGCCTTAAAATAAAAACAAGATAGAAACACGTAGCACAACACGCCGAAGATTGAATACCCTAACGACTAGGTAGATATGTGTGGCCCATCGAAAAGCTGACTTTGGCGAAGATATCTTAAAGAAAACAGGTTTTCCATCTGAAAGCTCAATTATTGACCATGTCTTCCTATATTTTGTTAGAGTAATCCGATTTGGTTTAGAAATGTTCTGGATTTGTGTTTACACCAAACGAAAACTTTTCCATTTGAAAACTCTATTATTAACCGATTCGCCCGATACAGTAAGAACATGATATAGTTATGCGGCATTCTATAGAATTATTCCAGATCTGTTTATACTCTAAGATATTCTATATACGAACTTGGATCTAAAGATCTTAAGGACTATGCGATATGGTCAAGAAACGGGATGTTGTTATAGTTTGTTATGGATTTCATAGAAATGGAAAGAGTTATTGCTGTGCTTAAAAGAAAAACTATCTATTCGTGCACTAAAAGAAGCTGCATTTCAAAATTCAAGGACCTAGCTCTTAAAGTTCTCGAGTTATACGCGTTTATACGAACGGACAAACTGTTAGACAGACAGATTTTCCTATATCAACCCGGCTGTTGATACTAGATAAGGGTTATATACACATATGGTAGATAAGTGCGCTTGAAGCTATCTCCTGCAATGCGTTACACATTTGAAAGCACAGCTATAATGCCCTCCGTAAGGGTATTAACAAGCTGTACTGCATAAGCACAACCCAAGAAGCCAAAGTTGGCAAAGAGACGCCTTGACGTAAGTTGTTGATTTAAACCTGCGTCGGGTATGTGCGTAAGTGTAGGTGCGGGTGTGTGTGTGTGTGTGCAGCTTGTTTGGTTAAGCACAAAAAAGTGCGAGCACCCACACGCAGTTGCCAAAGGTGTAAGGGGGAAGGTGTGGGGGGGAGGGTAAAAAAGATGGGCGAACGGTTGTGATGGTAATTACCCTCAAACACATTTTCATTTGTGCTTGCAGACCAAAAAAAACACCGACAAACGGCGCTAACAGCTCGCTAATCCCGAGGACAACAGCCAAGGCACACACACACACACACACGTAAAGAGGAGTAGGCGATGAAGCCCGACATCCAAGCCTTCTGCCTGCTGGTGCTGACGATCTTGGCCAGCACGCATCATGTCCTTGGCTTTCTGACAGCTGCGGGCCACGCGACAGCGTCTGGCAATGGACCTGCTGCTGCTGCCGGGGAACACCAGCATTCACGTGCCTATTTAGCTGGATTGGGAGGAGGAGTAGTCGGAGGAGCTGGAAGAGGCACAGTCGAAGGAGCTGGGGCAGCTGAGGACAACGCCTTTGAGCAGCGACAACCCAACTTGAATGCGCAGCAACGTAACATTTACGATCCTGGCGATGGTGAGTCCTTGATTAAATTACGGCACTGAGTTTTTGTTCTTCAACGGATTACGGCCTCACATTTGACTGCCGTGCGTAGGCTTTGTCCAGGCTTCCGCTGCCTGCCTTGGACGGGCTACAATGTCATGAAAGTTTATTTGCCTTAGACTAAACCTTGTCAAAGCTGTTAACCAGGCTCATAGTTTGCCACGTTTTGAAACGCTTTTCGGGCGGCAAACCCTTTGGGTCGAGTTTCAGGACTTCCCTTTAAATTGAAAATTGGGCTTACGAATATTTGCCCGGACATATATATATATATATATTTAGACATATTTTTATTAACTTCTTCTAATTAACTTCTATTTTTGTTGTCTCTCTTTAGACATTTTCAACTTCTTTTGCTTATCTATTCAGACTCATGCTCAATTTTTTCCTTCTCAATCGAAAGCCTTCTTTCTATGACTTTCCACTTTC
Source organism: Drosophila kanekoi (assembly GCA_037075305.1). NCBI lineage: Eukaryota > Metazoa > Arthropoda > Insecta > Diptera > Drosophilidae > Drosophila > Drosophila kanekoi. The sequence continues at coordinate 1,587,752 of JBAMCE010000566.1, read as the reverse complement.
TCGCTTGTACTATAAATAGATTTGAATATCTTAAAATTGATGCTGAGCTAATAATATGCATTTATTCTGCATAGACTTAAAAGTTCTACAAAAAGTAACCCCAAAGCAAATTTGCTTTGCCCTTTAACCCCATAAATATGCATGGAATTCAATTAGAACATTTTTGGCTTATGGCTTTTGACAAGAGAATTGCATATTATTTTCCACCACATTTGGCTGCACAGTCAACAGGTGCCCAAAATTTGCTCTAGCCTGCTTTTGGGCGCAAATCCGCCTCCCCTCTCCCACCCTCCCCCTTCCTGCCCCACTCTCCCGCCCACGCAGCAATTGATTTGAATGGTCGCTGGGCCTTTACGGTCAGTGCGCAATTTTTTAAGTGCGTTTATCTATGGCAACACACGACACACACATATACACTATACACACACACACACACACACACACAGAGGCACACACACACACAGAGGCACAACACTTAACACGCCCACAAAATGTTCACAATTTTTGACGCATTCGAAATTTGGTTTTACGTCAGAAGTCGCGCCGTCTTGTCTACAATCAATGGACACACACACACTAATACACACACACACACACACACACTCACACTCACACACTCACACACACACACTCTCACACACACTCACACACACACACATATATATATATATATATATAGAGCACTTTTCTAGCGTGGCCATAAAATTAAAATATGAACACAATTGATTACCATTTATTTGGTATAATAAATTCGTTTGGGTTTCCAATTGATTTAAGTTAGGTTAGGTTGGGCTTGCACTCAAACCAGGGCTGGAGCAATGTCTTCTGTTTTGCAACACTGCACACAAAGTAATAAAATGTTGTACATAAGATTGTGGACATTTTTTAAAACATTTAATAATCTTTTGTTGTTCAACACTGCACAAAGTAATAAAATGTTACTCATAAAATTAGGAAAAACCTTTTGGAACCTTATATAAATTATGTTTTTTTATGTTTTTCAACACTGCCAAAGTAATAAAATGTTAAAATAAGACTAGGATAAACCTTTAAGACCTTTTTTTTATATTAAATTCTATCTTTATTTTTTTCCTTTTTCGGGAATTAAAAGTTTGCTTTAGATTTCTAAATTATAACTTGATTCAAGACATCGCAAAGTCAATTGAAGAAAATATTTGCTTAAATTGAGAAGATTTTTCAGGGCAACTTTCTTTCTAAGCAAGTTGAAAATCTCAAATAAAAACGCTTACAAGCTGATCAGCTTTGAGTTCGAAGGCAGACAACTTAGCGCTTGATGCTGAACCAATGAATCGTAAGCTGTAATCCGAGTGGAAGGAATATGTGGGCGTTGGGGCGTGGCATTTAAGCCGTACAGAGAGCTGGCAGGAAGCTGCCAAGTGAGACAAAGGCAACCGCATGATAAACGGGCAAACGTCAAACACAATTGAAAGACTGACTGATGGACGGACGGACTGGGAGACGGACGGACTGGGGGACGGACGGACTGGGGGACAGACTGGGGGAGGGAATGGGGCAGGGACTGAGGGACTAGCCGGGGGAGGGACTGACAGACTGACAGACTGACGGCTGTCTGAGCTATTGTCGTGGTTATAGCCGCCGGTCAATTTCCGCCACTTGTGAGCAAATACCCGTCCGTATATTTGAATATGAATGAGTATTTTTAAGCCCCAATACAAGAAATGGAAGCGATGCCAACTTTCAAATGTCAGTTGGCGGAAGCCTCGCCTCCCCCTCCCCTTCTTGTGGTTGGGATTAGCCGGCAAAAGTCGCGTAAAATGCCAAAATGCCAAATAATACAAGTTATTGAGGCTTCCCTTTCGTCCGGACACAGAGCTGCTGCACGCGCTGAACGCGGAGCTGGGCCAGGAGCCGGAGACGGAGCCGGAGACGGAACCAGAGACGGAGCCGGATACGGAGACGGAGCGAGACTTTGCGAATGCCGTTTACAATGAACTCGAGGTGGCCAGCAAATATGATATGCTCAAGAAGCTGGAGCAGGATTTGCGCGCTGAGCAGGAACTGGTCGACAAATCCGCTTTGCTCATGAAAATGTTGGAGGTAAGTTCGCGGAATTCCCCGCAAAATGTGCGTGTGAATTTATTTAACAGCTGCCCGATCCGTAGGATCCTTCGCTGGATACGCTGCCGCTGGTCTATGTGGAGGAGCAGCAGCCGCCGCCGGCAATCGCCAGCGATGACTACCCCGAGCTGGACAACAGCATTGGCAGCCTGGTCTTGGGCCCCAACAAGCCGAAGCGTTCGCGTTATTATCGTCGTTATCCCTGGAAGCGGCACAATCGCAATCGCGGGTAAGCTATCGTAATCCTGGTACCCAAAAAAACAACAAAAAAAAAACACACAAAAGCAATCTGAAAAAAAAAACTATATATGTTATATCCAAAACCCAGTTTTGATTTGTAGTCGTAGTGTTGATTAATTCGCTTTTTCCACTTAAAAAAAAAACAAAAAAAAAAAACAAAAGAAAAACAAACTTGGGCAATGTTCCTGAAATCGCTTTCGCTACAATTTCGCCTTTGCAAAATTTGTGAAATCAATTAGTTTGAAGCAAATGAAAAGATATATTTGAGATAAATTCGAGATAAATTCGAGATAAATTCGAGATAAATTCCAAAACGGAAGCCAACCATAATGAAACATTTTGGCGAAATGTAATCAAAAAAACAAACAAACATTTTTTTGGAAGCTGCCTGGCTTTTTCAGGAACACAACCCACAACTTGAAGAAAATTTGAAAAAACTATTTTCTAATCAATTAATTTGTACTAAACTGCATTTCCAAGAGTCTCTCTAGGCCCGTACACAGAACCCTGAAATACCGAAATGCCACAAAAACAATATCTATATGAAAAGTGGGCGTGATGTCAACCATAAATTCTAATTGCAAAATATTACTATTATCTCAGTTCTTACATGAATTCTATCAACAGCAATTATGAACCGGAACTGCGATACGCCTGCACGCCAAGCAAGGAGGATATATTCAAGCTTCTGGTCAATTTGCATGAGAATCGCAAGGGCAATCACAGCAAGACGGTTAACTTTTGTAATCGCAAGCGGCCAGCCAAGGTGGTATTCACCAATATACGATTCCTGGGCTAGATCTGCACACAAACACAAACACACACAGTACACACACACACACAGTACACACACACAGAACACACACACGACACACTCACACACATATGTATACCAAGCATCAATTGTATATTGCTGACAAAGTCAAGCGCGAAACTGGAGAACAACAAGCACTAACAATTAGCTAAACTAATTAAACTAACTAACTAAACTAAACTAACCAACAATTAGATAAAGTTTTATTGACCTTAACCCCGTCCTTGCCATCCCTTACATTCGCACTAAGCCAATTACCCAACACTAAAGGGAGCACATTCCAACTCTAGTGTTAAACAACTTTCAACTTTTTATATCTCTTAATGTGTTGTATATACTTACACATACATATACATATATCTATATATGTGTGTATATGTGTGTGTATATTTAAAGTTTTACTAGTTTATGCAAATATCAAGTTAATACACATGCCAGTAAATGTTTCCAATCTGTCATATCAGTCGGTGTTGGTAGTCGAAGTATTATAATGTTAACCTAACCTACAAAATGGTTTGAGCCTAATTATAAATGAATATTAACTATTGTATGTACAAAATCAAATATCAATGTGTATATATAACCAATAATTCTTAATAGCTATTTATATATAATAACTAAAGTGTACGAATCCATGTACCTACATATGTGTATGTAAAGTCGGGAGAACTTATTGCTAATAAACATATGATAAATATATCTACATTATTTCTTGTGCGCAATGATATTCACAATTGTTCTATTCTCTTTGGTTCTAGATGAGCTGGGGCGAAGGGTTTATTCCATAAGAACTTTAAAGAACTATATCTATATCAGTTTGGAGATACTTTTGTTTAGCTTTTCATTCCTTGACCTAAAGTAAATTTGAGGGAGATAGCTCTATATAGGCTTTCTTCGAGGTTTTTAGGGCTTCGGGGCAAAAAGTTGTATATCTAACCTCAAAATCAAAAAATTTTAACAAAATATATAGACAGAGAGATCAGAATATTTGTTTAAAGTAGGAAAAGTGTGTTGAGCTTTCTGATAAACTTAAATTAAACAAAAACTAAGATATTTTGAAGAGATTATAACTGTTTTTATAACTGCTTTTCACACTATAAAAAGCCAATCTCTTATACATAACCTCAAAGTCAAAATGAAAACAAGCTAAAAGCTAGACAAAGCTCAAAAGTATTCTTTCTTTTATGTTATGCACATATTTTATTTATTTTGAGCATTATCTCAGCACTAGACTTCATTTTAAGCAAAAAATTCTTTAAAAATAAATCCATTTTATTTTTACTTTAAACACAACACAAATAAAAATGTTCTAAATATGTTATCTACTTTTTTCCCAACTTATTTCGCACAAATATATTTTTAAACTTATATTGACGTGCGAAAATTGTTTTTCTATGATCTCTCTGCCAGCCTGACTTTGCTGACGTCTTCGACAGTGTTGACAATTTAGCTGTTTTCTAGCTGAAGTAGCTAATTTTTAAAGGGGATGAAGAGCCGCAAAAAGTAGAGTGTTAAAGCTAACTTAGCTATTTGTAAGCGAATTGTGGTCAAATGTTTTTAGCTATTTTCAACATTGAATTAAGCTACTTTCAGCATTTGACAACACTGGTCGTAGGCAAGGTGTGACAAAAAAGGTTTCACGCTGAGTCATCAGCTTCCAAAGCTGTTCCCAGCATTTGGTAAGACACACGCCATTGTTATGAAGATACCCTGTACGAATTGCTATAAAAGGTCGCTTGGTGTACGCAAAAATACTTCAATTAACTATGTTACATATTTATTCGAGATTTATGTGGCATGATTATCGAGCAATAAATAAATAAGTTCTTTATAAGAAAACGTTGCAAGGTGTGAAAAAAAAGGAGATGCACAGCCGCTGCCCAGTACATAAGCTTGTTTCTATATTGACAGGGTATCTGCTAGCCGGATACTCTGCCCTCGTTTTGCTGTTGCGGGTAACATTTGCGTTGTTGTCAGGCACAGCAGCTCTTCAAATAGCTAACCTTAATGTTAAGTTGTCGTCTGGAGGTGTTGACGCCGAAGCCCAAGCAAACATATCCAAGAACTGCCCGGTCTGTGGGTAAAGCAGAGGAGGCGACGCCTGACTCGGGCGTTCAATGTCAGCGTGTGTGAGTGCGGGACGGACGTACTGTAACCACAATCACCGCACTTATGCGATGTTGTAAACAATGCGACGCATTTGTATGGAAAATGAAAGTCAGCACATGCTCGTCATATTTACGGGTATCTTGTTTATCAGCTACTTTATAATTTAATACGCACTTATTTTCGTGCTAAGAGAAAATGTATTTAAGATTGAGATTTGACCGAGTTTGAAGAGTGGGCAATTTCCCTCTATGGAATGTCTATATAGGATATTTGTGGGTAACATTTTCGCATGCATTTTGACCAGGAATAATGTTGACAGACTTAGATGCCAAATTAATTTAACATATGTACATACATACATACATACATACATACATACATACATACATACATACATGCATACAAACATACATACATACATACATACATAGATACATACATACATACATACATACATACATACATACATACATACATACATACATTCCTATGTATATACCTATATACATACATACATACATACATACATACATACATACATACATACATACATATATCCATACATACATACATACATACATACAAACATACATACATACCTATGTTTATACCTATATACATACATACATACATTCATACAAACATACATAGATACATACATACATAAATAGATAAATAGATACATACATACATACATACATACATACATACATACATACATACATACATACGTACATACATACATACATTCCTATGTATATACCTATATACATACATACAAACATACATACATACATACATACATACATACATACATACATACGTACATACGTACATACATACATACATACATACATACATACATACATACATACATACATACATACATACATACATACATACATACATACATACATACATACAAACAAACATGCATACATACATATCTACTCACTCCTGACTTCATCCCCAAGCCACTTGGCAGGCACTTATTAAAAATGCATCGAAATCTGCAGAGCCTACTTGCATTCTTGAGAATCGAGGAGAAGAGCACTTGGTAGAAATTCGTTTTATTTAAATTTGCAGCGCAGCGACAAATAAGCAAGGTCTTCGTTTGGTACATACATGTATACATAAATGCATACATACAAGCATGCATGCACTAACACACACACATACGCCCAAACACACACATCCATACACATATATACACACACGTAGCTGAACGGAAGGAGCTAATTCTAATGAATTATGTGCAGACCTTTTATAGTCAACGACTTTTAAGATATCATACTAAAAGTTTAATATTTGACTAGCTGTTTAATATTTGACATGAGCACTTAACGCAGCGTTGCCATTAAACAATATACTTGTACATCTGGCAGCACTGAGTTAGGTTTCTTAAACGGTTTGTGATTGCCAACTTAATAAGCTGACGTTGCCATATTGCAAAGAGTTTAACATGAATTCTAGCAGGTGCTTCGAATAATGTTGATAGATATATTTGAAGAAACTTTAACTAGCGAATGGATTTATTTTGATGGATTTACAGAACTATCGAAGCTAGCCAAAAATGTTGCTAAACCAGCTGCGCAGCGGCGCCAGGCAAATAGGTTTGGTCAGCCAGAGCGTGTCCACAGAGAGACGCAGCACCTCCATGTAGTCAAAGGTGCAGCTGCTCTGCTCGAAGGCCTTTGTGCCCGGTCGGTTAGGCGCCGTAGTCGTCGCCTTGATTTCATCTTCTTCATTGTCGGCGTCTTGGTCGAGGGCGGCGCGCGCAAAAGCCTGATCCGCATCGAAATAATAGAACTCCTTGCGCGTCGAATTGGTCTCGACGACGCGCGCCGGCTGCTGTGCGTCCAGGCCGCGCGCATAAGCCCAAGAGCCAGCCGCCTGTCTCGACTGTCGATACGGCGTGATGGGCAGCAGGGGGGAGAGCGGATAGCTGGGCAGGCGTCCGGGATAGCCTGGCCAGAGCGTTGCCTGCGGCTGGTAGCTCAGTTGGGACTGGAACCCGCCCAGCTGTGACTGGAGTCCGCCCAGCTGTGACTGGAGTCCGCCCAGCTGAGGCCGGAGTCCGCCCAGTTGGGATTGGAATCCGCCCAGCTGAGGCTGAAGCCCGCTCAACTGCGATTGAAACCCGCCCAGCTGAGGCTGGAGTCCGCCCAGCTGAGGCTGGAGTCCGCCCAGCTGAGGCTGGAGTCCACCCAGTTGAGGCTGAAGTCCGCCCAGACCCGGCAAGCCCGTCGCACCTTGACCATTCAATGGCCTGTTGCCATCCAGCCTGTAGTTGCTGGTGTCCTGATCGTGGAAGATCTCGAGCAGAAAACCGTTGGAGGCCGCGCCGCCCGACTGACCCATGCGCAAACGCAACGCCTTGCGTTGGCCCTGGGGCCAAAAGGATTTGTGCACATGGCCCGAGCGACAGCCACAATAGCGCTGGCCATCCAGCTCGATGAAATCCCCAGAGCATCCGCCGGAGGAGGAGGCGGCAGCCGGATAATTGCCTGCCGCAGCGGCTTGTCCGAAATCAAAGAACTTGAATTGAATGCGCAAGCCGGCGACATTGGGTGAACTCTTCTCCAGATAGATGACGCAGTCCCGCTGCTGATTGGGCAGCAGAGCGTTGAGCACGGTGCGCGGAAAACCCGGACTCGACAGATAGAAATGCGCCTGGCTAAAGCTGCTCACGCAGCACAAATCCACCTGCCCCCCAAACTGAGGATCGTAATCCCGCAGATTGGCGACGGGTTCCTTAAATGCGCTCGTCTGATACTGATCCGAGATGGCGGGCAACTGTTGCTGATGTGGTTGCAACTGTTGCTGTTGTGGTTGCAGCTGTTGCTGCTGTCCAAGCTGTTGCTGCTGGAGCAACTGTTGCTGCTGTAGTTGCAGCTGTTGAAGCAGCTGTTGCTGCTGTGGTTGCAACTGTTGCTGCTGGAGCAACTGCTGTAGTTGGAGAAACTGTTGCTGTTGTGGTTGCAGCTGTTGGAGCAACTGTTGCTGTTGTGGTAGCAACTGTTGCTGCTGTCCAAGTTGTTGCTGCTGTCCAAGTTGATGCTGTTGTTGCAATTGCTGCTGCTGCTGCTGTTGCAACTGTTGTTGTAGCTGCTGCAATTGTTGCTGCTGTTGCTGCTGCAGCTGCAACTGTTGCTGCTGCTGTTGCTCGTTGGGGAGGCAGGGTGCGGGCAAATAGAAACCGCCGGGCCCATAACCCGGATAAGCGCCTGGCCAGCCGGGCAGCACAGATTTCGGCGAGCTTATGTTGTGCCCCGCCCCCTGCAGCTGTTGCTTGTGCGGAAGTTGGGCATTCACCTGCACCGTATCGTCCGCATCATCCGGCTCATCCGCATCATCCGTTGCGGGCAAACCGCGCGCCGCCAAATCCTCGCGCTCGCAGGCCAAACGCGTAACGAGCAGCCGGAAGCCGCCGCCCGTTGTCCACGGCGAATTGTCGCTGAGGAAGCGCAGCCGTAATATGCCATCCGGCGTTTGGTACTTTTTGATGCCCAGCACCTGGCCGCAGAGCACGTCCAGGTCGCGATCATCGTGCTGCAGGCCCACGGCCAAATAGTCGCGACTGCAATTCGCGGACAGCTCCAGCTGAAAGTCGAGGAACTGTACGTGGAACTTGGTGGGGCAGCGATACGGCGATCGGATCACATAATCCACGCAGCTATTAAACGGATAGGTATCCGGATAGTTGGGCGACTCGATGAGGCTCTGGCGCTGGCGATAGACGCCCTGCAGCGTGCACTGCGGCAGCTCGTCGTGCACGTAGCCGTGCGAGCCGGACAGGACTAGGGGTATTAGCAGTAATGACAGCAGCCAGCTGGCAAGCCCTGGCAAATCCTTGGGCCACATTTCCGCACCCAATTAACTGGCTGGAAGCGCGTGCTTTGCGGCTTTGTTACCTATAGAAACGCGCGACAAAACGCAACTAAATCGACGCGGGTCACTCGCCGCGCTCTTTGGCCACAAATTGGGTGCGACTTTTCGGTTACACTTGCACTCGGTCGTCTCATCCGGCTCATCCCCCTTCCTTCTCCTCCACTTGACGAAAACAATTTGCACTCTTGTTTATGGCCACAACAAAAGCGTTTGCTTGTTTTGCCGCTTACAGCAAAAGTTGTTTTTTTTTTGTCTCGAGTTGTGGCATACAAAATTTATCCAATCTTCCAACTTCTCCAGCTTTGGCCTGTTCCATTCATAACTGCCCATTGAACTGCCAATTGGCGGCAAGCTGAGCAAACATTTTGTAAATAAATCTCGCCTAAATACTTCCTACTTCAACGCACTTTAGGCAAATACTTGACAATGTGGTGCAAAAAGGTTTCATTGGCAAACACAAAAACTCGATTCGCACTACAATCGCAGCTACTCTTTTAACTATTCTTTTTTCTTGCCAAATATCTGACTCATTATTATTTATATTGAGCAGAGTTAGGGATAAGTTTAGATAGAACCCAGAAACCGGACGACCTATCGATTTCCTTCTGTTGGAAAACGCGCAAACTACAAAAGCTAAAGGCTTGAAATTTGAAATAAATGATCAAACAACAAAATCGAGCCTATTATTTTCTATGGTGGTTAATGGTCTTTTTTGGGTATTACTCGAGGATTATCAGAGCTAGATGCATCAAACTTGGAACGTAGATTCTCGTTTAGCATGGCGAGAATATGAATATGTCAGATATAATATATCTTCCCCCATTCCCAACAAAATTCAAAAGGAATCATGTCTCCTTTAAGTTCTACAAATGTCCCAAAGATCGGACTCTAAGAGCCGAAGTTAATCAGGGATACATTTCCCATCCACAGTGTGAGTTAAAGGAATGAAGAGGTATCTCCTAGTCGGACAATCCCGACTGGAAGCTTTTCTGTATGTGTGCCCCACTAATGAATGCGTGGGCCCGCGCTCGAGATGCATTTTCACAAATTAATGGAGAAGTTCAGGGGCAACAATTTATTTTTTACAAATCCCATTTCACTTTTCCCATAAATCTAACGTGCCCATAAAATGGACCATGGGTTAAGTGCCGTTAAAAAACGCAGTCATAAAACCAATAACAAATAAAGATTAAAAAACGAAAAACATAACAAGAAAATGAAGAAAAATCAACAATAAATGGCAAACCAGACTCCAATAACTTCGTCTGTTTACAATGGCCCCAAACTTGCATAATCCCACGAAATATTTGCCGTGGGAGCGCATGCTGCACCTGGACCACGCCCCTGCCGAAAAGTCGACGCGGTCAAAGTAAATCATTCGGTTATGGCAACAAAACAGAAACAAAACTATCTTTCACTTGGGGGCCATTTCTGGGGCAGGGGGAGACTTAAATAAGTAGAAATTGATTTGGATAATAAAAGTAAGGGGTATTTGTAGATCGAGAAAATATATGTACATCATAAGATGGATAGAAGGGCGAATTAAATTTCTTAGATCGTAAGTTTACTCTAAAAAACTGAAGATCGTAAACGATATTTAATGGCCTCTTTGACTTATAAATATTAAAAGTAAGAGGTATTTGTAGATCGAGAAAACATATACATCATAAGATGGTTAGGAGTGCGACTTAAATTTCTTAGATCGTAAGTATACTCTAAATAACTGAAGATCGTAAACGATATAAAGTTATTTAATGGCCTCTTTGACTTATTAATATCAAAAGTAAGGGGTATTTGTAGTCGAGAAAATATATATATACATAATAAGATAAATAAGAGTGCGACTTACATGTGCCATATCGTATAATTTCGCAGAAAACTGAAGATCGTAAACGATAATCAACCAGTTTGAAGTAATGAAAGAAGCTAACAATGCCCTGTGAGATCCTTGCACTGATAAAGATGGACGTGACGGGATCAAGATGGGCTGGAAAATATGTATATATATACATAAGCATATGAGATAATTAGTTAGGAGGATATATTCCCGTATCTAGAGTTCATTTCGTCTCCTACGAAATGTATTTTGACAATTGAAATTTGTAGACAGGGGAAGAGGCAGTAGGCCGCCTGTCAGGCTAGGAATTTCGGGGTGTAAATTTTACAATTGAGGCAGAGCACAAAGTTTCGGACTAAGATTTTTCGCCAAATTTCGGCTTTTAAGCAATTTAGATATCAAAATTCGTTGTGCAATTTAGAAGGCAACCAAGAAATTCGCACGAAGGCCACAAGATGACAATGCGACTGAATCTGAACACAATACTGGGGAATCAAGTGAGGAGCTCTTTAAGCGAGTACGAAAACAAGGATTCGTCGCAGGCCGCCGCCAAAGAAAATGCCAAGCTGCGCCTGGGCAATGATAACTCCCTGCGCTACTTTTCCGAAAAGGCGGACGTAAAGAGCCGGGTCAACACCATGATGGCCAACATACACAAGCATATGAAAAGTAAGTAAGGCTGGACTAAAGGATATTCGATTACATACCAACTGGGGCAAATGTTTTCCGCAGCCACGTCGCCGCCGCGGAAGGCCGTGCCGGCGATTCCCGCTCCCATAGCGCAGATTTGCGCAGCCCCGAGTAAGACCAGCAAATCGGGCAGCTCGAAAAAGATACGCCGGATCCGGGGCGGCGGTGTTGGTGGTCTGGCCAGCAGCAATGCCCAGATGCTGCCCATTTCCCAGATTAAGGCTAGAATGAGTCGGCAGTCGCAGCAGGTGCTGAGGCGCGGATACTCGGAAATTGGTCCAAAGAACTTTAGCAATCAGCGACGCATTCGGGAGGTGCTGCTGCAGAAAACTGTGCTAGAGAACATGTTGTTACAGCACAAGAGATTGCAACGCGACAGGCAAAATATTGCCTCGGACATACAGCGGATGCGTCAGGATCTGGACAGGATCAAAAATAAGCTGGACACATCGCTGCAAACATTGAACTCAACGCGCACCCTCTACACAGCCGTTTCCAAGGGCAAAAAGAGTTTGGCCATTGGTGCGCTGCCGACGAATGTCGTCAAGGACGCCCCAGGATCGACTTGGTCGGCAACCGGCAAAGTCCGGTCCGCTGCCGCCAAAATAAGTAATATAACCGCGAAACGGCAGCATGGGGCAGCGGTGAAGCGTCGCAGTCGTCTTTAAGGTCGCAAGAAATCAATACAATAGTTGCACAAGCTACAAATTAGGCTAATAGTATTATTTTCGAACACAAAAGTTAAGAACAACAGTATTAAATACAGCGCGGCAAAATTTTATAAGCAACAAACAGTGTCAAATTATGGTAGCCCTGGTTATTGAATTACGTGCGCGCCGATACACAGCCCTCGGCTATCGATACTATCGTCTTGTACTTATCGATACCTGGTTTCTCATCACTAAATCATGGCGTCTCTCTCGCCTTCAGCAGCGAATAATTTTGTTTTTTCATTTATTTGCGTGCATTCTCGTTTTGTTTTGCCCAACTGTTGGCGTAATTTGCATAAGAAAAAACCGCCTGCATAAAAAATGGGCTCATCGAAAAAGCACAAAAAGAACAAATCGGAGCGGCGCGAAAAATATGAAGGTAAAAGACCGAAAATCAAAAGCGTGCCTTTTTTTCGGCAAGTGGCGCGCGCGTTTCTAAACGAAATTTCTTTCACAGAATATAGTCAGCACCAGGATCCAGCGCAATTGCAGCGCGGTCTAAAGCTAATACTAAAGGTCGGCTCCAATGCAACGCCCGAGTACAGTGCCAATTCGCCGCTGACGGCCCTGGACGGGCATGGACCGCCCACCGCCGCGGAGGCAATGATGGCCGCTGCGCCGGACAGTCCCTCGGTGCCCGAGGAACTGCAGTGTGGCGGCGGCGGCGAGCTGGGCCACCGGGAGCGTCACAAGAAGTCCAAGAAGAAGAAGAAAAAGAAAGATCGCGAAAAGAAGCACAAGCATCACAAGGAGAAGCGGCATCGCAGTCGTGAGAGGCAACGCGAACTGTGCTCTGAAGAACGGAACCTGGATGACACACCCAGCGCAGCGGACGATGCCGCTTGCAGCGGCTTCTCATCGACACAGCTGCAGCGCAGTCCGCGCAGCCAGGCGCCCGCCTCGGCTTCCGTGGATGCCGATTGTAGTCAGGACGGATTTAGCTTTATGGACGACGATGCGGAGCAGTCACAGCCACTGCCAGAAAATATCTTATACTATGCGGGCATTACCACCGACAATTCACCCTCGAATTGTCCAGTCACGAAGCCCATAGCTCCGCGCAAACTGGACGACATGCTGCTCGGCTCGCCCACATCTTCGTCGCAGGGCATGACGACAGCCGGCGGCAGTCCAACAAAGCCGCTGCCCGATGTGAGACTTGGAAATATCAGCTAGTTCCATATTTATTGTCATATTGTTCTTGCAGCTGCTGATACCCTCGCCATCTGGCTCGGCGGCTGCCTCCACGCCTGGCGGCGCCAGCTCCTTGAATGCGCTAACGCCCAAAGCTTTGGAGGCGCCCAAGACACCAAGTAGCAGCAGTGAATCGGGACGAGAGCCGCGCAGCTGTGTGCTGAAGCTGAAGCAACAGAAATCGCCGCTGAATAAGCTGCTGGAGCATTTGCTCCGGTTTCTGGAGAAACGGGACCCGCATCAGTTCTTTGCATGGCCCGTTACCGATGACATTGCGCCCGGCTACTCGTCGATCATCAGCAAGCCGATGGACTTTTCGACAATGCGCCAGAAGATCGATGATCACGAGTACGCGGCGCTCACAGATTTCAGCGATGATTTTCGGCTGATGTGCGAGAACGCCATACGCTATAATCATGTGGACACCGTTTACCATAAGGCGGCCAAACGATTGCTGCAGCTGGGCCTCAAGCAGCTGCAGCCGGAGAATCTAATGCGCACGCTGAAACCCCTTTCCGGCTATATACGCGAACTGACTGCCAAAGAGCTGGGCTTTGAGCTCAGCTCCAATGAGCTGGCCGGCTACGATGCGCACGATTCGGCGGATGAGGGCGCATCGACGGGCGCCGAGGAGCCGCCCACGCCGGCCCAGCTGGAGGAGGAGGAGCGCAAACGGGCGTTGCGCCTGGAGAACGCGCCCAAAACGCACTTTGAACCTTACGTGGACGATCTGACTAGCGAAGAGATACTCGCCCAGGTCCAGGGTGCCGCCCAGCAGGCCAAACAGCGCATCAGCGCCAAGCAACGTGCCCACAAGATGGGCTTTCTGCGGCAGCGCAAGGATGGGACCACCACGCTCAATCTGCTCATGCGGGACGAGAACGAGGGTCCCGAAAAGGTCGTGACCATTGGCGATCTGGTCGGCAAACTGCCTGCGGGCAGCGCCCAGCTCCATGGCATCCACACGGATCAGCGCAACGCGGTCAAACCCGTTAAGCCGCTGGGCTATGGGCCATTTGCCAGCTTTGCTCCGACATTCGATTCGCGCTTCTCCACGCTCAGCGCCGAGGAGACGCAGCTGGTGCTGCGCACCTATGGCGATGCCTCCAGCGCCGAGTACGCCGAGAGCATATTGCAGTTCACAAAGGACTCCAGCTATGGGACGAACATAGCCAATGGGCTGCTCGACATACTCACGAATGGAGAGCACAGCAAATCCCTGGACGAGCTCTACAACATGCAGCTGCACAACTACGAGCAGCGCGAGATCGAGAAGTGCTTCAATCGCAGGCAGTCGGAGCTGGAGCAGCAGCCGGAGACGAGCGCTCAAATAGAGCAGGAGTACGAGAAATACAAGAATACACGGCTGGACTTTAAGCGTTTGCGCACACTCAAGGATTTGGGCATCGATGTGGACTTCCTCGACGGCATGGAGACCGACATGAAGAACTTTGAGCTGTCGCGTCGCATGCACGAGCACCTCAACAACAATCTGACGCTCATCGAGAAGCTGCGCGTGTTGCAGCAGGAGCGACTGTCGCAGCCGCTGCCGGCGCACTTGGCTCTGGTGCCGCCGGCCGGGCAGGAGGAGTCGCAAACGGCACAGCAACTAACCCAGCAGCTCAGCGATTTGGCCAAAAAGCTACCGCCCTCGGCCATTGCCGATCAATACGCCCTGCGCAAGGCCATGGGCATGTCCTTCGGTAGGTGCCCGACTATCCAATTGTTACATTATTCTAATGCTTTGCCTTTTCCCACTTACAGCCGGTTTGCCACCGCCTCCGACAGCCTCTCAACGTGTCCCGCTGCCCGAGCTGCTGCAGCAGCCGGTGGCGCTGCCTCAGCTCCAGCCGTCCGTTGCCGTCGGCCATGTGCCCATGGACATTGATGAGCCGGACGTGCACGCCGGCGGCGATCTGGAGAACGAGCTGCGCGAATTTCTCGAAAGCGGCTCCGGCATGCACACCTCCAATCCGGCGGACGATAACAATATTGTCGCCCAGCTGCTGCTCAACTAGAATTCTCGAGATTCTTCTTGGCGGCAACGATAATTGCCCCGCGCGCGCAATGTTAATAATCTTAGACTAACAAACTACGCTAAATTATTTTCATATATATTCAAATCGCAAGGCATTTTCAATAAAAAAAAAGGAGGAGAAACCTAATCTAAGTGAGAATAAAACGGACTTTTGATTTTAAACTTTCACTAATTGCAAGAAATTGACCTCGATGTGAACTTGTTGGATATTCACCTCGATGTGAACTTGTTGGATATTCACCTCGATGCAAACTAGTTCGATAAGCAATAATCGATCATCGATATTCTGTTAAGATTTAAAAAATTTAAAATACCTCAAAGATATCGGAAAACTCTTAATGAATTTAATATTTAAATTTAAATTGGGTTTCGCTCTAAATCATATCAACTTCAATTAAGCAAAAATATTTTAATCGTGTAGGTTATAGAATATTATATACAACAATAAACTGCAAAAGCGCGGAACTTGAAATTCACATTAGTTAGATGGGTTTTATTTGTTCTTATGAATACAATTTCAATTGTTTCGTTAAGTACACATTTTACAAAAAATGTTGCAAAATCTAATTAACTACTGGGCATTTATTATCTTAGTGATTTAATCATTTGAAGGCAAATTCTTAAGAGGTTTTTTCTCCTTTCGTTCATATTTTAAGTACGTTTGCGTGATTAAGTCGGACGCTTTTAAGTTGTTTTTGTAACATGTAAAGTGGCATAGAAAAATAAACAGGGCATGTGAATCCATATATATGTAGAGTATACACTATCTATATATGGTCATGCACACATATATACAAACACGCACATAAAACGAACCTAGGCAAGTACATACACATTGGTACATACATATACATACACATATAAAAGTACATTTTAAATGAAATGTACCAAAAGAAAACCTGTGAGCGCATTATTCAACTTTTTGACTTAAGCTAATGAACATTTTAATGGTATTTACTAATTGCACGCACACACAAATTGTTGTTGTTGTTGTTTGTTGTTTGTTGTTTTAGTTGTTGCCATAGTTGCTTGTAGTTGTTGTTGTAGTTCTTGCTTCTGCTGAGGTAGAGCACTTTTACGTTTTTTTTTAAATATTTTCCATTGTTGCTAAATTGATTAAAAGCTAGCGTTCAATTGCGGCCTAACTAGTTCTAGTTCACTTTGTTTTGTTGTTTTTTGGCCACACTTTTTTTTGAGTTTCGTCCATGTTTATGCTAAAATACTAAACAAGATTGGCATCCTTGGCCATGCTGTAGAAGGCAGAACTCGGATCGGCCAGCAGTACACTTGGCGCGGCAAACTCTGTTATCTGACCCTTATCCAGCACAATGACCTTATCCGAATCCAAGATGGTGTTCAAACGATGGGCTATGGTCAGCACGGTGCACTCCCTGAACTCGCTGCGTATGGTTTTCTGCAAGAAATGTAAATGGTTATTAACATGTGGCTCAAATGTAACTTAACATGGAGCTCAATTGTAAGTTAACAAGTGGCTTCCATGTTAACTAACAGTGCCAAGCTAAACATACCTGTATAAGGTCATCTGTTTCCAGATCCACAGCTGCTGTGGCCTCGTCCAGCACAAGAACCTTGGTCTTGCGCAGAAGGGCACGCGCCAGACAAACCAATTGACGCTGGCCCACGGACAGATTTTCGCCACCTTCGGAGATTTCGTGATTCAAGCCGGCTGCCAGACTCTTGGCGAATGCCTTCAGATGCGACAATTCCAACGCCTTCCAAATTTCATCGTCGGTCTTAACCTCAAACGGATCGAGATTGGAACGCAGCGAGCCGGAGAACAGCACCGGATCCTGCGGTATGATGGTCAGGCGCGAGCGCAGCATATGCAGACCCATGGTGGAAATGTCGATGCCATCAATCATGATTTTGCCGCCAGCAGACTCGATGATTCTGCAAGAAAAATTGTTGTTAAAACGCAAAATTCAAATTTACGAAAAAGAAAAGTAACATGCGGATGTTAACAAACTGACTCTGTTACTAAGAGTTGTGTTCTTTGCTCTTTGTTTGTTCCTTAACATAATTATGTTATGTTAAGGTTCTGTCATTGTTACTAACATATTCATGATAATGTTAATTTGCAGACTTTTTAGAGGCTTTTTTTTAAAAAACTCTTCAACATCGCACTCACTTTAACATTTGTTCTGTTAACTCACCTGAACAAAGCCAGAGTCAAACTGGATTTTCCAGCACCAGTGCGTCCCACAATGCCAACCTTCTCGCCGCCGCTAATGTTGAAGCTAACGCCGCGCAGCACCAGATCGAGACCCTCACGGTAGCGCACTTGGAAATCTTTGAATTCGACGCGTCCATCTTCGGGCCAGTTCTTGGGCTTCTTCTTATCCTCCTCCAGCTCCCAGGCAGCCTCCTGCTTCGTTTCGCCATACTCCTTGATTCGCTCGACGGACACAATGTTCGTCTCAATGTCCGAGGACATGCGCACCAGCCAGTTGAGCGTTTGGGTTACCTGCAGCGCATAGCTGACCGACAGACCCACCAGGCCGGGATTCGTTTGGCCGCCCAATACCGCAAAGAGCGAGGCGAACAGAATGATCAGATTACCGACCATCTCCAGGCGCACGGCGAGCCAACGATTCGCAATTAGAGATGGATACTTGCACACCTGATTCTTGTCCACCTTGTTGTCCGATTCCTCGATGAAGCTGTAGGTGGAAACCAAAAATATTAATTATCGATAGCTTTTCGATTAACAGCAACAATCGCTGTTTCGATTAATTCTTACCGATCCTGCACCGTGTAGGCGCGTATTGTGGAAACTCCCGTCACAGTCTCGCCGAAATGCGAATAGATTGGCGACCGGGAAACGGACTCCAGACGCATCAGCTGGCGGGAGGTGGCTACGTAGAAGCGTTGCGCGAAATAATAGATGAACCCAATGGGCACGATGACGGCCAGGAAAATGGGCGTCGATATGCTAATAACCACAATTGTGGCCAGAACCTATCCCAAATATAGCAAAACATTATTATCCAGATCTTTGACTTGATATGTCTTTCGTTGGGGGGTGCAAGTGTTGTGTGGAGTTAGTTAGAAATCAAATGATAGGAAACTGAAATTGTTCTTGTTAAATTGATGATCGATTCGAGTTCGATACGATTCAATTGCAACGCGTTTTACTTGATTTGAGTCTGAAATCCTAACTAAGAATATTCATATTTCCCTAACTGCAAGCTACTCAACTTAACAGTGCTGTTAATGTTAACATAACGACCCACATGGGCAATGCTATTAACATGTTAAAAATAATTTCCAAGCAATGCGTTTCCTAGAGAATTCCAATTGTCAATTATTCGCTTCAGCGAATCGGAATGAAGTCGAAGTGAAGCAGGTTCAAAGAGAAGTTAACAGATCTGTTACAGTTCAAATGAACGTGTTCTTTCAGAGATGTGGAAAACGTTTTCCAACTGAAACAGATCTGTTACCGATTCTTAGTTAATTGATTTGTGCAATTGATTACAGTTGGGTATTACCTCAAATGCCAGACACACACAATTGATTATCATAAACGGCAGATATAGTTCGACTACTTGAATGTCTTTCGAGAATCTGGATATAATACGACCCACCGGCGTCGTATCAAAGAACTGTAAAGGCGCATAGAGCATACGTCGCAAGATAAGCTCATGCAATAGCTGGGCAGCGCGGAGGCCTCCAAGTGCCGGGAACAATACCACAAATCCCGATAAAATACCTGGCGATTAACAATTAGGATTCAATTGAGATTATAAAAGAGCAGTGCTGCAAAAGTACTGAAAGATGCTTGTGCAGTGCTCCACAACACACGTGAACTAGAAATGGAGATTATTAACATTTGGAGTTTAGATTGGTTAAAAGGAATAGAGAATATTTGGAGAATGAACTATGATATTTATAAGAAGTATAAACTACAAAATGGAAATAATTGAAATATTTGGTTCACATTGAAGGCCTTCAAGAGTCGGGAGCAGTGTTCCAAAAGTACTGAAAGATGCTTGTGCAGTGCTCCACAACACAAGTGAAATTGAAACGGAATCGGAGATTATTAACAATTTTGGACTTAGGATTGGTTAGAAGGTATAGAGAAGAATTGGAGAATGAACTATGATATTTATAAGAAGTTTAAACTACAAAATGGAAATAATTGAAAGATTTCATAATTTTATTCCTCGTATGTTACCTCAAAAAGCAGCCACACAAAACTGAGTATTAGGGACGGCAACAAATGATCGAGCGTATCAATATCTTTCGAGAACCGCGATATTATGCGACCCACCGGCGTGGTATCAAAGAATTTCAGAGGCGCAGCCGCCACACGATGGAGGAGGAAGGCGTGCAATAATTGGGCCGCACGGAGGCCGCCAATTGTGGGTACCACAAACTTAACGACGGACAAAATACCTGAAGATTGAACGAATTTAAAAAATTGTAGTTTTTAAACACTGGCGAGCGATTGCTACGAAATTAATCAACATTGATTTCATGCGGAATTGAAAAGCCAATCGTTAAGAGTCTCAAACCAAAAGCGACAGGTAAAGATTTGATTAGTTTTTGGATTAGTTCAAGGTGGGAGCGGGGGATTAATGTGATATTTATAGAATTCGTATTTGTTGTAGCAACTTTGGATCATTTTGGTAGCCAGTGTTGGGTAGTGCTCGAAAATAAAATTACCTCAAATGCACACCAAAGACAGTCGTTTAGGACCTCCACAATTTTCTGATCAACCGTTTCAATGTCTTTCGAGAAACGCGACATTATGCGACCCACCGGCGTGGTATCGTAGAACCACGTGGGCACCCGCAGCATACGCAACAGCAGCATCGAGTGCAGCACCTGGGCGGCATGCAAGCCGCCGAGCTGCATGCCCAGATCCGCAAAGAACGAGATAATACCTGCGATTTAAGTGGTTCATCAGCTTGGAAATTAAGTTCTTAGACAGAGTATTTAGAGACTAGTTATAGAAAGAAGAACAAAGCATGCCCGCTCAGAAAACTATGATATGGTATATGCAAAGACAATATAAACACTAAGATAAGTTAAATTCAGAACAAACCCAAAATCTGTTTCATTGCGCTCTCACAGCCGAAAGAAAATGCTAAAAAATATAATACTCTCAGCTTCGGCTCTGTGAGGGCCGAACGAATCGACGCAGAGCACGATCGGATCGAAGACAAGCTGGCGACTAAATGCGTTGCTCGTCTGAGCACGTCTTCGGCATTCGTTCGACTGGCTTTTGGAGAGCGAACAGCCAAGCGGCTGGCGTTTCGTTTGAAGTGAAGAAAAGCCAGTTGAGAAGCCAGGCTACATATTTTGCGTTGCGTTCAAATGTATAGGCATTTATCATATTAGTGTTTATATTGTCCTTGGTATATGGTTGTGTATGTGGTACAGTCATCGACTTTTGGGAATTCTCTTTAAGGGTATCTTCAATTGCTACAAGCTTCGCTTAGATGCATGGAAATTGGTTTAGTAAAAAGTTAGGTTAGTTCTACATTTCATTTTTGGAGGTTAGTCACGATCACAGAGGGACACGTACCCGAAAGGCTTGCGAGTTAAAGACACGTAATAATTCAGGCAATACCATATCCAATTTGTACACATCGTTGGCCAATCGATCGAGTATTCGGGCCCTGGGCTGTATATCGAAAAAGGACTGTGGGGCGCCCAAAATGCGCCGAAACAATTGGCAAAACAATTTCTGTGCCCCAATCAGACCGCCAATATACACGATAAGCACGGCGGCTATATAGCTAATTACTGCAATAAGTCAGGATTAAGTTAGGCAAATGGGACATAACAAGTGAGGTTAAGAAGGAATCAACTTTCTTTTTGTTAGGTTAGGTTATGAATAAAACGAACATATATTTACAAAGACGCTTTGGGCTTGGACAGAAAAACAGGTTTGATTATTTGGGCCTATTTAAGAGTGTGTAAATTAGTTTATCTATACAATATGGGGCTGGATCACAAACTACAGAGAAATACAGCATATTTGACAGCTCGCTAACATGGAACCAGTTCCGAAGTGGAACATAACTTTTTGCGGTACTGTACCTAGTTCCAAGTAAAGTACAGTACAGTACCGCAAAAGGGACAAAGGCAAGAAAAACGTAAATGGAAACACCCTAACAAGCAGATAGATGGGTAGGGACATATATATTTCTATAACCGGGTTTTTTTTAATAAGACAATTCTTCTCATGTAAGTTATATGATATAATAGACCGATGATTCCGATATTCAAGAGTAGTTTTCATCTTCTAGAAGCGGAGATTATCATTTTCTATGTATTAAACGAAACATAAGAAAATAAATATGCAGAAATCAAAAAATGCACTTCCAATTCAACTGAAAAGTAAGGTGAAAGTTCAGGGGTTATCCGCTTTTGCGGCTTTCGGGACTAGATTCCGATATTCATCAGAAGCTTTTTCTTTCAGAATCTGGGATATGTTTTGTCCATGCGTTAAACGAAACGGGAAACAGAAATAACAAAAAAACACTTCCAATTCAACTGAAAAGTAAGGTGTAAATTCACGGCCTTTCCTGATTGAGGCATTCGGGGGGCTGGCTGGTTACCTGAAACGCAGTGCTCAGACACATGCGTATGTTTATGGGCATGATCATGTCCAGGCTGTGGATATCGTTCGAACAGCGATCCAAGATGCGCCCCTTGGGCGTCGTATCGAAAAACTCGGATGGGCAATGCATGAGATTGTTAAAGAGCTGTCGGAACACTTTGAATGAGGCGTTAAGGGAGGATGTGAAGAGTGTGATCGCGGCGCCGTAATTGCCGAGGCCTGCGCATCGTAAATGTGTGAATGCGTGAAAAGAGAACGTTAGAGGTGGAATTGAGAAATGGAAAGAAGAGTTTTTTCTGGTACATGATGTGTCAAAAAGTTCTACAAACTAGGTAATAAAACCAAGTACAAACCGTAACTCAAGTGGCCTACAACAAAATAAAACTCACAAAAAGAGAGAGAGAGAGAGAAATAAAATGTTTAAGAAAAATACCATAAATATAAAGGTCATGAAGGAGTCCATTGTGGCGGGCAGTTCCTCGTCGATAACATCCATATCGGCGCTGAAACTGTTCAAGATGCGCCCGAGGGGCGTTATATCGAAAAAGCGACAAATCGAACCGTGGATCACCTGGTTCAGCAGCTGGTTGTGCAATGTTTTTGCGGCCTTCAGACCGCCGCAGTAGACAATCACGACCGCAATGTAGGCAAACACACCTGCACGGCAACGGAACGGAATGGAATGGAACGCGCAGCCGATAGCCAGGCGCGAAAAGAGTATATCGATAAACATTAAATGGCATTAACAGTAAGTACTTATTTAATGCGAATCGAAAAATGGGCGCGCCTTTATCACTAGGTATACTTAGGTATATGCAAATAACCCGCCCGTTAAACCAGGCCCAAACCTGCCCAAGCCAAGGCTGTCAAACTCTAAACGATATTTATCGTCTTTAGTTATCGATAGGTGTAATCGTTAGGGCTCCGAGACAGGCGCGTTCTCAGAGAGGGTTTTTTAGTTGAGCATTAAAAATGATATAATAATAAATAAAGCAAAGCACAAAAAAGTAAAGAAAACTCAATTATATTTGAGGTTAGAACTCAGATCAAGTAAATGCGTTTCAGTTTCCAATGTTGCAAAATGTGGAAATTATGATAATGTGATGGATTCTACGTCTAGTTCTAGCTTTTAGTACGAGGTGTGCAGCTGTTTTGGGGTTAAAAAAAGTTGAGGGAGAATTGTCGAAAATTTGGTGCTTGTGCTGGGTTTTGTTTTGTTGAGGTTATTCTTAATATATGTTTACCGAATAGCATGTGGACAGAAACTGAGACAATATCTGGGGCAGCACATTATCCACCGTGTCGATATCCTTGGCAAAGCGACTGAGTATACGACCCAAAGGCGTCGTATCGAACAAATCCATCGGCCACTTGAGCACCAGGCGTATCAGCTTGGTGAACACGTCCAGGGAGCAGTGCAGGGCACCCATGGCCAGGGCTAGGCCCGACAAATAACGCGACACAACTGCATCGAGCGTAAAGTTATTGAGCTACCTCTTCAAATTGCTTAACATCTAGATTTATTTATGTATATCACAGAGGGGTTATAGCTTAACAGAGGACAGGACCCAAACGTGCTGTGCATGCGAGCATTACTTCAAGATAAAGTAGTTAAGGCCATCTAAATACTATATATACACAAAGGTTTAGATAACAGCGCCCGATAGTTGGGTTAGATATATATACAAGATCGAAGTAAGTAGAATTGATTAGTTTCACCGGACACAGGACTTGGTTTTATTAATGGGTCTACTTTGGGAATACTAAGAGACTCTGAAGAGGATAACTATCAGAACAAATTCAATTCAGTTCGGAACAGTTCTTAAAATATCTATAAGAACCTCCTAATCTAAATAAAATCTATAAAGAGCTCCTAACCTCAAAAAATCTATAAAAGGCGCCTAACCTCAAAAAATCTATAAGGAACTCATAACCTCAAAGCACAGTGGGTTACATTTGTTATTCCTGATGACAAATTTTGCTGAGAATTGTATCAAGAGATTCGTACTCTACCTCTGGAAAAGCTCACTTAACCTCAAATTGCAATGGTACAAAGTCTATATATATAAATAAAAAGCCAAGCTGTTAAGGCTACGATAACCTTTAAAGATTTATGAAAAATATCTTCGGAATACATTCAGAAATTTGGCTGAAGATGGTTCATAACTCAAAGTACAGTGGAAAAGTCTCTAAATTCTGGTTCATATTAAGTTATGGTATATTAACGTAAGCCACTGAGAAATGTAAAATCAACACAAGCTAAAAGGTCTACTCTTTAAGCACTTATAAAAACCCTCTCTAAAATTCTCAAAATAAAGGTCACTCTTTAAGCTGCTTTATAGAACCCTTACTAAAATTCCCAACTAATCTCGAAAAGTACAGTTGTGTTCTCGGTGTTTCGGTGTTTGGTGTCAAAAAAAATGGTGCGAAATTTACCGCAAATGCGCAAAATAGTACAATGCGCACGAGCATAGGCAATGTGGCATCTACAACATGAACATCTTTCGAGAAACGATTCAAAATTCTGCCCTGCGGCGTCGTCTCGAACAGTTCCATGGGCCAGTGTAGAACATGTGACAAAAGTTGCGCGTGAACTGCGATGGCGCACCTGATGCAACCGACCGCCAGCACCAGGGAGGAGCCCATATACGCGAGCACTATGTGGGGGGAAGGTAGGTTTAAGTACGAAGTGCACATGATTATAAGCATAAACAAACTACGGGTCTATATATGCTAAGCGGTCATGATAAAAGCTCTAGTCTCTAGGAGAGCTCAACTCGATACTAAGCCGGAAGGTAATACCCCTAATGTCTGAGAAGTGTATATTAAGGAGGTTCTCCTGAGAGAGTAAACTTTTAGATGAGATCAGATCCGAACCTCAAATACCAAGGTGGTGTCTTGGAATTCTTATGGACAAATTTACTCAATGTTTTTATCTAGAAACATATCCTAACTTCTTTTAATCTAGAAAAGTCTAGTAACTTTTAAGGAAGTGAGATTTGTATATGATATGGAAGAAACTACATAAAAATATATAGAAACGGTCTCTAAGAGAATCTACAATCAGCTTAAACCCTGAAAGAGTCACAGCTGAAAACCCGTTCCCCTTAATTGGAATGAATGTTAACAAATTGGGATTTACCGCAAAGAGTTGGGAAACAGCCACGCGCAGATTAAGCGGCAGGGTATTGTCGCAGGTGTCGACATCCTTGGAGAAACGATTGACAACGCGTCCTTGGGGCGTTGTATCAAACAGCTCCATGGGCCAGCGCAGGACAAAGTGCACAAGAGTCTCGTGCAAATATGCGGCGCTATAAATGCAGCCCAGGGACAGGGCGAGGGTCGATAAGAAACTGGTCACAACTGCAGTTGGGTAGGATTTCAGAAGGTTCAGTTAGTAATAGACCAACAAACCAGACAGACCCGCGCTTAAGTCTAACTAAATGTAACCAATATGAGTTAATGATATGTCAAAGGTCACGGAGAGATCTTATGAGTATGTGGGTAAGTACGTAGGTCTGTCATCGAATGGGTTTACCATGAATTCCTGCAAGACGACACGTATATTGAATGACAAGTATGTTATCGATGCTATCGATTAACGATGGCATTGATTAACGATAGTCTCGATGAACGATGGTATCGATTAACGATAATATCGATTATTAACAATGCGACCCTGTGAGATAGGTGGAACATGTCCTGAATTGATTTTGGGTTTGAAAGCTAATTATAACAGTTACAAGAAAACTAAGATATCTAAGATCTTAATTCTAATCGAATCCTTATCAGAAGCAACCGTTGAAGCAAAGATAAATTCCTCAGCTTTCTATGGAAGTATAATAAACAAGGAAAAAGGGAAAGGAACCTAAACTTTTACTATTTTATGAATAGATAACATGGTACAGTTGCTTCCTCAAAAGTTCGGCTCTTAATGGAAATGGAGAGGGAAATGGAGATTTACCGCAAAGAACTGTGAAACCGATGCGCGCAGATTGAGCGGCAGGGTATTGTCACAGGTATCGACATCCTTGGAGAAACGGTTGACAACGCGGCCCAGGGGCGTCATATCAAACAGTTCCATGGGCCAGCGTAAGACCGCATGCAGTACAGTCTCGTGCAAATATGCTGCGCTATATATGCAGCCCAGGGACAGGGCAAGGGTCGAAAAGAAACTGGTCGCAACTGTGGTTGGGGATAAGTTCGGTTAGTACTACGAACAAAAAAAAAAAAACAAAAACAAAAAGAGACAGAGGCGTGCTTAAATCTAGCAAAATGTCACCGTTATGAATGATAGATAGGTCGAATGTTCCGGATAGATCTGATGAGTGGTGCAGACGGGAGTTAAGTACGTTAGTAAGTAGTTGGAATCGTGGTTAGGTTAGATAGACATAGATCAGACATTCGGTCGGTCGGCGAAATTGTTTACCATGAATGCCTGCATCATGACGACGCGTATATTGAATGGCAGCACGTTATCGATGGTATCGATATCTTTCGAAAATCGATTAACGATGCGTCCCAGCGGCGTCGTATCGAACAGCTCCATCGGCCAGCGCAAATTCGAGTGCAATAGACTGTTATGCAGTATGCGCGAGCACTGAAGCCCGCCCAAGGAGACAGCGAGCGATGAGAAAAATGTCGATCCGACTACAATTTTTGTCGTACAGTGTGGGTCATCGTTTTTGTAGGTTAAAGGTTTAAGGGGAAAGGGAATAAGACAAAACACACATAGATTTTAAATTTTGTATACATAATTTGGAAATATTCAATTGCGCACAATCACACACACGTAAGGAACATGCGGATTATTATTAGGCATGCTCTGAATTGAATTTGGGATTGAACTTTAGAAATGAAAGTGAAAAGCTTATTTTGCATTCATTTATTTAATTAAATATTATTGACAAAATAAATTTTGTGATCCATTTCGCTGTTTCAAATATGTTTTTCGCTTGACAGTTATCGAAAAGTATCGAACTATCGAAATCGTGGCGAGCTTTATTCCCATTCATTTCATGCCTAATTGAAAGCATTTTGTGTGCTGTGCAAACTGTTAAGTCGTTAAGCGTGCAAATTTGTGCAAATTAAGAGGTTTTATCTATCCAATTGTTAGCCATATAATAAGTTGTGTGTACATAGATCTCGTGTGTTTGTCAATATGAGGCGTTAGTTGGTTGTTGGTCGGACGGGGAGCTGATGAAGGTCGAGGTTGAGGCATAGATTACTTTGTTTGTCAGCGACTTTTCGAGGCATGATTTTTGGCGGGCAAACGTAAAAAGCAACACATAAGATAAAAATAATAAACCGAATACCATAAAACATACACTGAAGATAAAGTGCCATAAACTCAGATAATATCGCTGGAAAATACAAGAGTGTTTCATTCCAAACGTTCCACATAAAGAGAATAGGATGCTGGGCAGTTAATTATTTAAATTTATATATATGTAGTGTTTCATTCCAATCGTTCCACTTGCAATTCTCAGCGATTTGATCTGCTTTTCCGGCACATTATTTAAAAACTTATAAGCATAACATTTAACATAAAAGCCAAACATAAAACGGAAATGAAACGACAACATAAAAGCTACATAAATGCGACAAAACGAACATGAATTTAATTACGAACTGAATCACAATGAACTCACCTTGACCGAAACCGAAGGCGCCATAGACACCCAAGTACATGTTCCTGAGGCCAGTATCATGTTCGACGGCCTTGTCGTTGGACCATTGGGTGAGCCACAGATTGGAACCGATTTGGAAGGCTTGGAACACAAAGTTCAGCACCAGGGTGGAGATCGATAGGAATATGCCCACGCTCTTGATGTAATGCTTATAGACTGCAAAGTCAACGCCGCCAGTTTGCGATTTCTCCGTTTCGATCAGTTTGCCTTCGACCTCTTGTTTCTTTTTCAGCGAGGCGGCGGATGCACTCGAATCGTACGAATTCTGGCGCTTGCCGCGGCGACGCAGACTGCCGCCCATCAAGCTGTCGGCGGAGGTGACAGAGCTAAGGGAAAATATACAAAAATGAAACTTTAGTTAAGATCTCAGCGCTTGGTCGGGGGCCACAACTCACATTGAGTCCGAGAGGCTTTCGGTGCGCGCCAACAGAATGGCCTTCTCGAAGGGCGCCACCAGGGCGGGATCGGTTTGCGATAGCTGGCGTTTGATTTGATTCAGTTCCTCTTCCTCCTCCTCGCCCTCCTGCAGATGCTGCATCAGGAAGTCGGCAAAGGCGCCCCTGTTCTTCAGCAGCTCGGCGTACGTGCCATTCTCGCTAACCTCGCCCATTTTCATCACATAAATCTTATCGGTTTGGGGCAGGAACGTAATGCCGTGCGTGACCAAGACGCGTGTCTTTTTGGCCAGCATGCCTTTCGGTCCGATCACCTCCTCGAAGATGTGTTTGCCCACATGCGCGTCGACCGCGCTGAGCGGATCGTCCAGCAGAAATAGGTCCGCATCGTGATAAACGGCGCGCGCCAACGAGATGCGCTGCTTTTGGCCGCCGGACAAATTGATGCCCTTCTCGCCGATTTCGGTCAGATCGCCGGCGGAGAGTATCTCTATGTCGGTGCGCAGGGCGCAGGCGTCGATCACCTTATTATAACGCTTGCGATCGTACGGCTTGCCAAACAATATATTCTCCCGTACGGTCGCGTTCTGGATCCACGCCTGTTGCGGCACATATGCCATTTTGCCCACGGTGTTGACCTTGCCCGAGATTTTCTCCATTTCGCCAAGGAACGCTTGGATCACCGAGGACTTACCGGAACCGACGGTGCCAACAATGGCAACCAGATTATTTTTCGGCACCTCCATGTTTATATTCTTGAGCGTCATCTCGTCCTCATCGCCCCACGAGAAGTGGCCATTCTTAATGCTCATGGGATGAGCTGGAAATATATTTCATTATTATTTAATTTGGCATTTTTTTCCGGATCTACTCACGTTCCGAGGCATCATGCTGCACATTGTTTGGGTCTAGCTCTTCACTGTTCAGGAATTTGTTTATGCGTTGGACAGAAACTTGCGTCTATGCGAAGAGGAAATCGATTAGAAAACTTTTGATCGTTATACAACACTGTTGTCAACACACAGGTACAGTTAGCATTAGTTGTTGGTATGGTGGGATGTTCGGAAAGGATTTGAAAAGCTCTTAGGTACTTTTAATAGTTCGTAGTCTCCCAAGATTAAACCAAAAAACTCGGCCTGCCGAAACTTCTGTACCCTTGCAGAAACTAGGGGTATTCAATAGATGATGTCTTTAAAAACCAGAACCTTAACTTCTCCTTATTACATAAGATAGTCGTAAGGGCAAAGATTTTATTTATGAGTAATGGAAATGGAAGAAGAGTATTAATAAATTTTGAGAAAAGAAGAACTTATAGCTTTTTTATTACAACGATCGGACAATATTCACCGAAGTTCATTTAGGATCAAATCTTTGAAAATACCCTCTGCAAGGGTATGCAAATGTGAAACTAAACTGAATGAAGGATGCTGAAGAAACGAATAGAAAATGTAGCCCAAAGCCGTTGCTGCCGCTTTCTAAAGAAATGCCCCACTAAATTGTCGAAACTTGTTTGTAGCACAGGACATTTCGATGATAAATGGGAACCCATCAACAAAACCATTTCAAAAATAATTAAACTATTTTATAGAAGTTGAGGATAGTTAGGATAATTGTAGTGTGGGGTTTGGATATATGTATAATTGTCATTCGTTGCTGTAGCTAAATAAAATAATAATTATAATAATAAATATAGTTGAACATAAATTACAATCACAATACGGCACAAGGTACCAAAAATGTTCTCCCAGTTTCAGCCAGATACGATCTGATATCAAGCTGAAAGCTGGAAGATATTTTTGAATTGGAATTGCAATTAGGTAAACTTACTTGCACCAAGTTGGTGATCAGCATGGGCAACATGGTTAACGGAAAGCGAAGTATGTTGAATAATGATAATGAGACAAAGGTTTTTTTCGCATCGAGCACATTGTTTTCATCGATTAGAACATATGTGGCAAATGTGACTAATGATACCTAGAAAAATATATAGTAATTCGTAATTGGGTTATTTTTGCATTATTTTTATGTTTTGGTTTTTCTCATCCAAATCTGGAAGGTTGCGAGTGCCGATAGATGCCCATAGCCGAAGTAAATGTGTCGATTTATATTAAACAAGATTCCATTTGATCCGTTTGCCGGGGCTTTACCTCGGCTATGTCAACCGTCAGCATGGGTATTATGGTCAACGGCAGTTTCATGATATCGAACAGTGCGAGACTGACAAAGACCTTTTCGACGCTCAGCTGATTCGCCTCGTTGGACAGCAGGTAAGTGGCAAATGTCACCAAGGATACCTTATTTTTGTTTTTTTGTGATTTTTTGTAATATTTGTTTTTTTTACAATTTTTTTTTTGGACAAGATAATAGACACAGATTCCAGGATTAGAGCACATCCCATAAACGTCAAGTGCTGCAAAGAGAGTTCAAAGTGGCGCCAATTGCCTGGCAATTCTTACCAAAAACGGCGCACAGGACCAGAGGAAGGATGTGCTGGCATTCAAGTAGGCGGTCGCCCGAAGCGTGGCTATTTCCTTGTCACGTATATCCAGCACCTGCTTCTCGAAACTGGGCTCCCACGCGTACAATTTGAGCACCTGCAATGTGTTTTAATAAGAGAGTCAAAGGGAACTAGCTTCTAGCTTTACTCAGACTCTCACCTTAATGCCACTGAGGACCTCGTTCATGAGCTTGACACGCTCGTCCTTGTACTTCATTTGACGTATCTGATAGGTCTTGATGCGACTGGCAATGAACCCGTTGAGCGGTATCATGATGATCATCACGGCGAGACCGGCCAGCACGGAGGGACCCAGCTGCTGCCAGAGGAAGTAGAGGGCCAGCGCGATTTGCAGCGGTGCGGACCACAACATATTCAGATATGTGGTCAGATCCATGAAACGTTGCGCATCCACGGCCATCAGATTGACAATTTCACCGACTGTGGACGCTTTTCGGGCGGCGTTCGATATGCGCAGCGCCTTGCGGTAGATGCAGTTGATCAGCGCTGTCCGGATGCGCAGGCCCACAATGAACATGCGATGGAAATACTGTGCGAGTATAAAGGTCTGTGCGCTAGCCAGCACAAACAATAGTATCGAATACATGATGCCCTTCCATTCTGGCTGCGGCACCTTGGCAAAGTCCTCCACATATCCAATGATCAGGCTGAGCACTTGCGGCTGGGCAAAGGTCAAAATATCGGTAATCAGCTTGAAGAACGAACCGAATAGGAAAATTCCTCCAAAAGAGCGGTAAATGGGCGGCATAATGCTGGCCATGCCCTTCTTGCGGCCATTGCTCTGAGGATTCTCAAAGGAGACCTTGCCATTGCTGAACTGCGCCTTCGGCTCCTGACCGCCGCTCGCGCGCTTGTAGTTCTTGCGCACATTCTTGTTCCAATAATGGGCAAAGGTGGGCATCACCTCCTTGCAGCTATCTTGGGGCCGCAAATCCCACAGATCCTTTTCCTCCAGCGGGTTGCGATAGCCCTTCAAGGCCATCCGATCGAACCAACTGTACGTGATGCGCGACAGAAAACTGGCCGACAGCTCAGGTATCTCTTTGGGTCCGCGCTTGTACTTGGTCTGCCTGGGCAGCCGGTCGGCAAAACAGTTGAGGATCAGCATCAGGCAGGTAAACGCAAAGAATATAAAGAAGCTGGCAAACTGATATGTCTCCCAGGAGAAATCGTGCGGCTCCGCTTGTTGCGAGCCAATAATCTGGCTACGCTCCTGATGCAAGCGTGCCTCGGTCCGACAGCGTGGTATCGAGAATATTGTCAATAGAAACCAGAACATGAACTGGCAGCCAGATGTCTGGACGCCATATTTGCGATTTAGCGGTATGAACATCAGCACCATCAGCTGCAATTGGAAAAGGTTTATAGTATATGGAACAAGCCAGGATATAAAAAGGCCTTACGAAGGTCAGTAATTTTATGACGGGGGTCCAAATGTCCACGCCGTAAAGCGGCAATTCGGAGTCGCCGCCCTTCTTGACAAATGTCATGATCAGATCCAGGGCGGTGACCACTAGGAGACCCACATTTACGAGCAGTTTGCTTATGTTCAATCTGTTCCATGGTATGTTCTTATCTAAGCTGGCCTTCAAATACCAAAAGTCAAATAGCATAAATAGCCAAAAGAAGGCACAGGGTGCCCAAACTAGAACTGTCTGCTCGAAACAGGGTGTAAAATCTGGATCGGTTGTCCACCATGTCTCATTGGCATCCTGTTAAAAAAAAAGTTCTCGTAAATTGCGCGTCAAATAAAACATTTGTCTCTCGCACTCACCCAGAATGTGGAGCCGCAAAACTCGTCCATGGACGAAAAGGCAGTATCGTCTCCCATGGTCGAGTTTTGGCCTTAAACTTTTTGTGTAAGCACTTATCCACGTGCGTGTCTGCGGGCAAAACGAAACTGTGAAACATGTAAAAAAAAAATTGTACTAAGCAAAAACAGCTGGTTTATTTCACAACACAAGAAGAAGAAGAAGCGAAAACAAGAAAATATAAAAAAATATATATATTAAAACGATAACGATAAAATTTAACAGACGATACCACATTGAATAACCAGTGTTGCCAATTTAGCTACAAATACGTCAGATCTGGCATATTCAGGGAGTCAAATTTAGCCGTGCCTTCGTTCTCCTCCACCTTTCTATCATTGTTACTTATATCCATAAATTGGGGAACAAAGTGAATATCTTAAGGAATAAGGTAAAAATGAAATCGTTTTAGTACTCGTACGGAAAAAAATTATGCTAATTCAACATAAACATAGCTGTTTTTATTTATATGATGTCCATCTCTCTTTACACTAGTTTCATCGATTGTTGGGAAAACGGCTTTAACAACACTGCCAACATATCGCATTTACAGCCTATCGTTTGGCAACTCTGCATGGCACTTTGCGTGTTCCGAATGATAAAAAAAAAAATACACTTTGCCTGTCAAAATATATAAAAATAGTCAAGTAAATAGAAATAAAGGTGTCTACTGTTTTATAAACTAAAATTTGAATTTAAAACAAAGGCGCAAACATGTCGCGCCGCAGCAACTTTATCGAGGGCAACGACAACTTTCGCGAGCAAAACTTGCGCTTTGTGAGGGTGAGTAAAAAAAGCACCTAAAAGCGCAATAACAAATATTGTTGAATTATAATTTTCGAATCGCTTATTGTAGAACGAGTTTGAGGATAATATAAATCAATTCTTTGGCGCTGACGCGGCCGGCACAGGCCCAACTGGCAATGTTGGAGCACCGCCGCGCGATTCCATTATTGTACAACCGACGCCCGGTAAGTGCCTGGCACTTGGCCCTAATCTGGCAATTGTTGTGATCCGTGCATGACAATTGCTATTTGTTAACTTTATATGTTATATTTATATATTATCAGTATCTTTAATTGCTTATCTGCGCGTCACAAGCGATACACGTCGTTCGCTGACACATAGTTTCCCCCAGTCGAGTGCGTTTAATTTGCCTTGAAGTGTGTGTTCCAAGCATTTATTTAATTTGACCGATGTCATTATGAATTCCCAGCAAACAATCAGTTTTATCAAACTCTTCACTATTTAATACCTGCATGTATATAAATATTTATGTATATAGACTTCTTGCCCGTTTAATGAAACGAGTTTTGCGTCTGCCCCACACACAAACTTGATCTTTAACAATGCCACATTTTATTGATCTATGCCCGATGCGAAAACGAGTTTGTTTGTGTCTTAGTATAAAACGCTAGAATAAGAAACTAAATTTGAATATTTCACAAAAAGCACCGCTGGCCAAATACTCTGATGGATTGCGTGACGGAAATTAGTTATACCCGGGGAATTGGAGTTCTGCTGAGAACTTTTGGGAAAAAGTGTCAAGTGGATAAAACTCAGCTCATAATATACATAATCCGCCATCCCAGCAACGAGATTAAACATATTAAATGTAACCCAGAGAATTACAATTCCAACTCGAATTCTGTTGGAATGCGAGATAAGCTCGGTTGCAGGCCGACTGTGAAATTAATTATACTCTAGCCAAGGTTAAAGTAAACAAAAACGAGTATTTTTCGTTCGGATAAAACATTTGTAATTAATGGCAAACCTGTTCCGGCGACTATTCAAAGTTATGTAATAGAATCAAATGTCTAATTTTGTGCGCCAAACGGAGAAGACAAAAAAATTAAATGGTGTTATATACGACGAATGCAGAAATATTCACATTTTAACAGAATCTTTCGCAATTGTCGAGTCATCGTGATGCTGCTCTGCTGATGTTGATTTCCAGGAAAAGGCCAGAGGAGCACATTGATAAAATTAAAAAAATATCAGAAAAGTCCAATATTGAACTTTGCGTTCTTGTCACTTTTCGGGCACAGTAAACATTATATATTGTATATATTTATATGTATATATACATAGCATATTATAAACAATTTTATACTCTGTTCGTAAAATTATGAAGAGTTTATTGTTTCGGCCCAGCTTCGCTGTTAAATCTAGCAAAGGGCAGACAATCGCGGGCACAGTTTTAACGTCACTGAGAAACTGGCAGTTTTAAGACCGAGTTGAGCTGAAGCTTTTATA
Source organism: Drosophila kanekoi (assembly GCA_037075305.1). Taxonomy (NCBI): domain Eukaryota; kingdom Metazoa; phylum Arthropoda; class Insecta; order Diptera; family Drosophilidae; genus Drosophila; species Drosophila kanekoi. The sequence continues at coordinate 1,552,867 of JBAMCE010000566.1, read as the reverse complement.
CTGTTCATACAGTTTTAAGGCCATTGCGAAAGTGTATCTTAAACCGTTTGAAGAGTACTAACTTCACAGTTTGAAGATCATTGCCTTGGACTTACAGTCGCTTTTCGATCTCTCCAGGCTTTATAACACAGTTTGAACGTCAGCGAACGGTTCACATTTTCAAAGAGCAGAGCATTGCGCAGCCGGTTACAGTCGTTACAACGTTTTTGAGTGTTATTTATGGCTTGATTGTCTTTAGACATTATCGCTGCACTTGCCATTTATTAGCTATCACTTGTTCAACATTATCGGCCGCTCTCTTTTGGGCTTTTGATTTTGTGATTTCCTTTGTTCGGGTCCTTTTACAGGATTGCACAAACTTTGTTATCATTATCTTTCAAGTTGTTTCTGAGACGTGCGCGCGGCAACGCATTGTTATCATTTACAGGCCCAAGTACGCGCACACGACACACACATACTTTGTTTTAACTACTGTTGTATACACATACATACATACTATCAAATATATTATTTCAGTTTACTGTTGTTTTAGTTTTGAATTGCACTTTATAATTTTATTGTTCTTGCTTATCGCGCTTGTTTATAATAGCTGCGTGCGTGCGTGTACGTGCGTGCACATGTGTGTGCGTGCGTGTCTCTCTCGCTCTCTCTGTCTCTCTCTATTTCTGTAGGCCGCTGCTCAGGGCCCTTTTTTGGGAAAATAATCGACAGTTAGGCTTAAGTTGTGACGTCATCGTATAAGGTTTTGCCCACAAATTGTTCTAACTGCTCGCAGCATAGTAGCATTAAAAAATTTAAATCACACACAAACACACACATGCACACATATTTTTTGCATATAAATCATATAATAGCTCTGTGTCATTTCAGTTTGGCTTTATCAATTATAAAATCATACTGAGCATGACCAAACAGAACAAACACACAATTTGTCAATTATCAAAATTGTTGCCAGATCTTTTTTAGTGATTCATAGAAAATCGTTAGAAATAATTTCTCAGTGGAAACCCTTCTAGAACGTGCGTGTGGGCATTTCACAATGTGTGTCAAATAACTTTCGTTCGCACTTGTTACGCTTGCGGGCGCCCGAATGACAACAACAACAACAATGAACACAACAAACACAACATCAATAAAAGACACTTATAATTACCTCGGCGAAATAAAGTGACGTACAAAAATGCTGCTGCTACTGTTGCTGGGTTGTGTGAGTTGCCGGCACTTTTATTTTTTAATATTACTTCGACCGGCTCGTGTCGAGCTAACAAAACCAACTGAATGCCAGACGCACAGCAGTGCGGCACTTATTTGTTTCTATATGAAGCGCTCCCGCTCTCTACACCAATACCAATGCAACCCGTTTAATCAAGAGCTGGCAAACCACCCGCAGTCAAAACTTGCACACTTGCTGCCTTTCCCACACGGACGTACCGACTCTCTCGCTCTCTATCTCTCTGCTGATTTGGCTCGCTGTTCTCTTTTGTTTGATCAATGAAAAGCTGTGCAGCTTAAGCCAGACTTAAGCTGATCAAACTTACAGCAAAGCTGGTCACACTGCCAAGCTTGTTGAGCCCTTGGCAATTTAAGTTATGCGCGCACACATAAACACACAAGTGCCTAATTGGCAAGTCATTGCTCATCGGCATTTTAAGGCGCGCGCCAAAAGATAGTGCTAAGGCCCCCCAAAGAGCGATGGGAAAAGAAAGAGAGAGAGAGAGAGAGATAAGAGCACGCGCGATAAAACACAAATCGAAGCTCTGATGAAATAACCAACGAACAAACGTTTGTCGATCATATGTTTGAGTTATTCTAGGCATACTTATATATTTAATATACACACCTATGTATATATGCATGTACATAGCAAATGTACGCAAATTTACAATGTTAACAGTTCTGAAAATAACAGCGTCGTTTGACTCATGTCTTGTGTCAAAAACAACAGAGAACGTTATTTGAACATCACGCACATGTTGACAGCGATATAGTTGAGTATTGTTTACAGGGACAAAAACCCCATATAAACATATGCTCAACTTAAAACCAAAATAAACGGGTGGCAAAAAAAAAAGAAGCAAACTGAACCCACTCATGCACACTCAACACGGCACTCTTTACATAAACCAAAGAGTCAAGTGCGAGTTGGTTGCGTGTGTGTGTGTGCGTGCATGTGTGTTGATTTTAATCAAAGTGTCTCAATTTTCTTTACATGTCGCTTTTACTCATGCAAAAATTGAGCAGGCAACGGTGAAGCGAAGCCGTTCCGAAACGTTGAACTGGATCAACGTTTGCAGTACTTTCGCCAGTTGGGCCTCAATCGCAGCCGAGCTCACGCCCTGGCCGTTGGCTCCTTGAAGGTGCCCGATTTCAATTTGCGCGAAATTCAGCGGCAAAGATATCGCATGAGCGTCGAGGCTGGCGACGAGCGCCAGGCGGACGTGGACGCCTTTATTGTCAAAGAGATTACAGCTATGATTGATTCGCGGCAGGAGAGGCTCAAGCAGCGTCCGCGCACCCCGCCGCCGCCGAGAGACATCGACTGGCATGGAAATAGGGGCGCTCCACGGCAACGTGCACCAAGCCCCGAAGATTTTGGACTGACTCGCAGATTCGACGAACATGAAAAGTTCCGGGAGCGTCATGACAATTCTCGTGAGCCAAAAGAAAACCATCGTGAGCGGAACGATGAGTTTCGTGAGCGGAGCGATGAGTTTCGTGAGCGAACTTATGATTTTCGTGAGCGAACTGATGATTTTCGTGAGCGAACTGATCATTTTCGTGAGCGAAATGACAATTCGCGTGGGGGTAATCCAAATTTTGAACGCGAAGACAGTTTTCGTACTAGACATTTTGAGCGAAATGATAATTTTCGTGAAACGGAACCATTTAATGATAACAACCCACGATTTATGAATAAAAGTCGTAGCCCAAATTTAGACGATTTTGTTCGAAATCCACGCAATGAGTTGCAGTTCCGGGACGAGGAACGTTTTAGTTTAAGCAATAATCGTGAACCAATTGATTCCAATTTCGGCTTTAATCGTCGTTCGCCAAGCCCCAAAAATTCTCGATCAAATTATGATGATTTTCGCGCAGAGCGTCCAAGAAACTTTGAAAATTCCAATATGTACAATTACGATGATGATTTTAGGGCTGCTCCGCGACAGCTGCAGGAGGGAAACTATCGCGGAACTAGTTCGGAACGCAGACGGATGGATGTGCGTTTCCAGAATGAACCAGATGAACAACGTTTTTACAATGAACGTAATCAAAGTTATCCGGAGGATAATTTTCGTGGACGGGCCGTTCTGGACGAACCTTTCCCAAGGAATGTACGAAATGCGGATCGACGTCCGGAATATATTGACGATTTTGGGCCAGGACCCAATTTTGATAGCGAACCATCGAATTTTGTGGGAAATAACTTAAATGCGAGAAATGAATATGCTTTAAATATAAATCGATATAATTCTGAGGGAAGTTTACCAGACGAACGTCGTAACTTTGATCCCGATTTCCAGGACAGGAACTTGAACATGGGCCCCGATTTCCAACCGGAACCCATGTTCAACAACAGAAGTCAATCGAACTGGAATAACAGTAATACTAACAATCCAATAGGCCCGCCCAACTGGAATAACAATAATCCCATGAACAAACCCAAATGGAACAATATGAATAATAACTTCGGAAGTTGTGGCTTTGCAGTAGACAATCCGAACTTGATGCAGCCCAACATGGTTGGGCCAGCTCAAATGAGAAACAACCAACCGCAGCAGCTGATGAATCCACCAAGGAGCAAGGATAATAGGCCAAGACAGGTGCAGGCTGTCCAAAGATTAATGCAACAAAAGCCATCGCCAATTCGGACTGCCACAAAAAAACCCCTGATTGCCAATTTACCTGGCAACAGCCAAACGGGCGGCAATCCAACCAAAATAAATAAACCAAATCCAGGCAATGCTGTGCCCAAAAAGCCCTTACTCCCAGCTCCGGCTGACAAGAAAAATGTTCGCACTAATTTAGTCAAAATTAGTACGAATACAAACCCAAATCCAAACAGGCCGAACACATCGCAAGTCGCCAGCAACCTGATAAATCTTGCGACAGCAGCTCCCCGAAATGGTAAGCTTTGTATAACAGTTCCGTTATAAAGACCTCAAAGCACTTAAACATAGGGAGATCGATTTTTACACTAATATTTTCTCGAATTTTTACAAATTCCAGCTTAAAAGGCAAGTTTTATACCCCATTCAATCATAAAACGCAAAGAAAGGTCGTTGGTTCGGTTCAAGATTTCATCCAGTTCATGAACTCTGAAGTGGAACTTCGGCTCTTTACAAATGATGGAATTTTGTTTCAATATTTAACTTTGTTCCAATAATTTGATCTTGCATATTTTGAGATCTAAATATATCTTCAGAAAAGTTCCAGTTGCAATTAAGAATAATTTTAAATAAGAAAAGTTCATGGTTCAAACCCCTTGACAACGAAGCTTGCCCAAATCCTGATTATTTACTTTAACCAAAAGAAAAGTTGCAGTTCTAATCAGAAAGTCAAGTACGAGAGCTAAATATATTGTAAGAAAAGTTTCAGTAAATAAGTAAAGTTCATGGTTCAAACCTCCTTCACTTACAAGCTCACCCAAATCCTGATTTTTGCTGTTAAGTAAATAAAATAAAGTGAAGAGAAAAGTGCCATTGATTAAGGAAAAATAAAAACAAAAAGTAAAGTTGATGGTTCAAACCCCCATTCATACTCCAAATGTTAAAGTGCTTTGTGGGAGAGTAGAATAGATATATAGTCAGATCTCTCCGCAGCCAACAAGCGTGCAGCCGATGGGACAGGTCCAATATTTTTCACCAAGGCCGAGATTAAGAGACGCAAACTGGCCGAGAAGCGCGGATTTTTGATTGGCGGCATCAAGCTGCCGTATATCAATAACAGTGCAAGGGAGTTGCCCCAGCCGGAGGAAAAATCCTATGCGATTACCTTTTTCGAACAGGAACCCATCTACAATACGGCCATTAATGTGACGGACAATGATGAGGGCGACATCGCCAACATTGAGTCGGACGAGGATGAGGATGACGATGATGCGCCGCCGGCGGGTGCCAACCAGCGTCTGGTTTTCAAGCCGGGCAGCAGGAAGCACAATGCCATCCGCAAACGGATCAGTTCGGCCTGGACGAAGCTGTATCGGGCGAATAATTATAAATGCTGGCCAACCTGGTGGAAGGCGTACAAATGGTGCGAATCGGAGCTGAACAAGCAGCTGGAAAGTTTCGGTTCGCTTAATATCCGGCTTGCTTTTCTGCCCACCTATCCGAAGAAAACCACGGAGCAGGTGATTAACCTGGTCATGAAATCGGCCCATTTCGCGCTCGTGGAGAACACAAGCTCGCATTATCGTAACCACAAAACTCTATACAAGCTCATGAATGAGACATTCCTCGAGAATCTCTCGTTGCCCGTTCTCGAGCAGCTGCAGGAAATGATACGCGGCACGCCGAATCATCTTTGGGTTTACAAAATGCGCAGCATGGTTTATCTGTGGGCGGAATACTATAAGATCTCTAAGGCGAGTCCCAGAAATGAGGCTAATTTTGCGGCCATTCAGTACAAATGGAAGAGTCCCGTCTTCCACTGGATGTGCAGGCAGGCATTCGACGAGCTAAAGGTGGGCGGTTTCTTTTATATATATGTTTTCCAAGTTCATATAAAAAATTCGATGTATTTGCAGGCTATCAGCGCAATCGAGTGGTCTGATCACGCTAAGGAGTATGCGTGTCTGACATCTGAAAAAGAACTATAAAACTTAAGAAATTTTAATTTTAGCTACTTTGAATATAAATTGGATCATGAAAACGTATTGAACTCATTGATGATTAATAATAATGTACGCTTAACAAGCAGTAACAAGTTACTTTTGTACTTAATCACAGGATAAATTTTACAATTAAGTTGTCCAGGGCTGCAAGCTCGAAGATACTTTAAATTTTAGCCACTCCGAGCTTATTGGTTATAATGAAAATGTACTCTTTTCGAGCAGTAACAAGTTGCTTTTGTACTTAATCTCAGGTTAAAGTTTACAATTAAGTTGTCCAGGGCTGCAAGCTAGAAGAAATTGTAGCTGGTTCGGTTCACGGTGCAAACCAACTCGCGGTCTAGGTTCGGTTCGTGAACCTGAATTTCTGCGCCCATGAATATTAACTTTCGTTCAAGCCTAGGTTTGTCCTAGGGATATTTAATGATTATAGTTAATTTTAAGATAAATATTTGATTCATTTCGGAGGTCCTTTTAAGTTGGTTTGGTTTAAGGTTCGGTAACTTGATGTGGGAAATTTTCAGTTTGATTTTACAATCTAGTTTCATCTAATTTTTATTTAATTATGATTTTCCTCAATTTTATCAGGATTCTGTGTGAAAAGCTTCAAGGTCAACAGCAATGAGAAGTTCTTCATAAACGTCTGCCAGGCACCGGAAGTGCCAGGACCCAAGGATATAACCGATGCGGAGCTGATCTCTATATTGGAATCATGCGAGCCCGGCTCGTTCCGCGTGCCCATGAGCATCTCGGAGATGCGCAGCGCCAAGGATCGCTCCAATAATACGGTGGAAGTGTGCGACATTGCCATCAATCCGAAGTTCTTGTTGAAAATCAAAAAGTCGCAGCTGTTCAACAATTTCTTTCTACAAATCGTCGCCGAGGCGCTGAGCGAAAAGTACAACATACAAATCAGCATGGACAAGACCATAATCCTGAGCAATCGCAAGTTTATCGGTACCCTGGCGCCACATCGCGTCCGCAACGATGATGTGCAGCGGGCGGGCGGACCAAAGCCCATCGAATCCAACGATTCCCAGCCAGCGCTGGGCGAGCAATCCGCAGCGAAATCCGGCGCATTGGTGCAGGAAATCGACGAGGAGCATGCGGCCAGTATCCGTAGCAACAGGACCAAGAGCCATGAGCCCATCTTCAAGCTGCGAGCCCGGGTTCGCGATGAGACCGTCGATGAAATCCATGCTGAACTGTATTTGCCCAATTGCGTGAGTCTATATAATCTGATTGTCTTTCTAGCAAATGCCCTAACATATTTTCCCCACCAGGTCTCGTCGCAGGAATTCAGCTTAGACATCGGCGAGGATCGCATATTGATCGAGTCCCCGAAGCATGGCTATGTTTTTGATAAGTTCGTCAACTATCGCCTCAACCAGGAACGCGCCCAGGCGCTCTTCGACAAAACCAGCAAGGTTAACACAGAGGTTTTATATATATTTCAAGTTCTGATAATAAGTGGATAATTTTTTCAGATGCTTCAAGTACGCATTCCTGTTCTGAGCATGTGATGTGAGCATCTGATCAGGGACATGGATGGAAAACACGCTTAATTTCAAATTATTAAATATGAAATCGTTAAAAAAATAAAGAGCAATGATAATCAAATGAAGAATTTATCATATTTTATATTGTTTTTACTAGAGGGGAACGGTCACTTGATGGGAAAGGTGAAAATCTGGCATTGGGATAAATACACGTGAGATCATATAATTCCCCGAGACATCTGAGTATACAGAAAACTAAGAAAATAAAGGCCCCGAAATGAGGGATTGAGATAAACTTTCGGCATATTATTGTGTATATAAATATCTTGATTGAACCAAATCTAAAACTTAATTATTTTAGATAAAATATGTAAATACATTTAACTATTCACCATACATGTATAACTGTATAACACTAGGTGTGTGTTTGTATAACATATTTTTTCAGCAACCGGCAGTCCACATATAATGCAGCCCTGGTAACACCTGGCTTAAATCACCCTTTTAGCTCCATTCATGACGAGCATTGTGAACCAGTCAAGCGAATGTCAACTAACACCTAAAATTACAAAATTAAAAATGGCAATTAAATTAAAGAAATTGTCAGTTTAAATTTAGTTGTAGCTAAAAATAAGTAAAAAACATGATTTACTTGTTCAAATTAGTGAAACAGTTCCTGAATCAGTTCATGTTCTCGGCTGTTCACTTCGGCGCTTTACAGCACTAGTCCGTATGCGTGTGTGTGCGTGTCTGTCAAATGTGAAAATATTACAATTTAGAACGGCATCAAGCAGCTAGCGTATTGTAAAAAAAATTATAGAAATAGCTGCAAAAGCCGTTAAAATCTTACCTTGTCGTCACATATAATTAGTTAAATCGATTTAGAGAGCAGTTAGTCGGGCAGTATGGACCATAGATTCAGCGCGTACGGCATTGGGCAGCGTCGACAGCCCAATGATACATCGTCTTTTGCGCCAATTCGCAGCGGTGTTGGCAGTGGTGGTGGCAGCGGCAGCGGCGGCGGCGGTGGTGGTGGTAGTGGTCCATTTGAAGATAATTTTCGTAGGTCAATGAACAATATTGACAACGGTTACAACAATCAACGTTATGCAGATATTGATAACAACAAGTTTGGCGGCATGCAATCAAACAATTACGGACGCTCCGGCGGCGACATTGGCTTCTCTAACTTTAACAATAACCACAACAACAACAACCAACGGTTTGGCAACGCCGGCCGTGGAGCAGACCATGTGAGTGCTGCGCCGATTAAGGGCAACTTTGACGATAAATTTCGTGGACCCTCGCAGCAGCCGCAGTCAAATTTTCTGGGACGCACTTTCGACCAGCGCTTCAATATAAGCGGAGACAACAGTCGAAATGCGAGCAATAACGGTTATATGTCCAGTTCCGACAATTACCGTGGTTCTCAGCAGCTGCAGCAACAACAACAACAACAGCAGCAGCTACCAACAAACTTGGGCATGAGTCGCTCTGCTAGCGATCTTGGCTACAACAACAGCAGCAACAACAACAACAGCAGCAGCATTAACAACACTGACAATCAACGTTTTTACAACAATGATCGCAATATCGATACTTATCGACGTGCCGATCATTTCAATGACAATTTGCGCGGCCAGGAATCGAGTAATTTGGGGCGCTCCGGCTCCAATTTTAAGTTCAACAATGAACGCACAGCGCCTTTTAATACGGGTAACTTTGGCAACTTTAACGATCGCGGATTCAATGACGACTTCCGCAGGCCGCAGTCCAACGATTTTCCCATAAACTTTGACAACAAGGTCAACAACAACAACAGCAACAATAATCAACCATTCTACAACAATAATAGCCAAGCATCGATTGGGCCGGGCAACTCGAATGTACAGAATTATCGCGGCCCGAACAATGCTAGGCCCGCTGGCGAGGCTTACGCAGTGATGGAGACGGTTAACGCTCTGATGAAGAACCAATCCAACTGGCAGGTGGGCAACAACAACTTTGGCTTCGGCCAGGGCAAACCGAATGTCGGCGGCAACAATCGCAACAACAAATGGAATTTCGACAACAATACGGGCCCCAAGCCCAATCCCAATCCCATGCCAGTTGGCAACAGACCGCCACAGATGCCCAATCAGGGCAGACCACCAGCTCCCAGGCAAACTATCAACAGCAACAAGCCACAGCTGCCCCTTGCTGCACGTAGGCCGCCAGTTGTCGTCAACAGGCCGCAAAATCCGCAACAACCGCAACAAAAGCAAATTATTAAAAATCCATCAAACGTTAAAAATCAACCACCTGTGGCCAAGAATGTGGCCCTCAACGGCAACAAGCCGAAGCCAGCTCAGCTGCCGGTCAAAAAGAATCCGGTCGCGGCGCCTGCTCCAAATACTCAAGCGAAAAGCAAAGCCAACAACGGCAGCAACAACAACAACAAACCACAGGAAATCAAAAAAGAAGCTCCCAAAACTAATCCTAAAGGTAAAGCCCAAAACTAAATAAGATATCCTGATCTTGAAGAACCTTCGCCTGATTCGGTCAAGCATTTTATTAACGTCTTTCCCTTTTCCAGTTCCCGGCCAGAAACGCGTAGCCGAGGCAGTCCCCGTGCCACTGACCAAGGCGGACATCAAGCGTCGCAAGCTCGCCATGAAGCGCGGCTTTTTGCTGGGCGGCTTCAAGCTGCCGTATATCAACAATCAGAAGGTGGCATTGCCGCAGCCGGAGGACAAGTCGTATGCGATCATGTTCTTTGAGCAGGCACCCAATTACAGTACAAGCGGCGAGGAGCTGGACGATGAGACGCTGGCGGAGATGCCCAGCTTCGAGCAGGACGGCAAGAATGCGGGACGCACACTGGTCAAGCGCATTCGCAAGCGTTTGCACTACGAGTGGGCCGTCAAGGAGGAGTCCAAAAAGTACTCATCCTGGACAGCCTGGTGGACGGACTACAAGTGGTGCGAGGCGGCCATTAAGGAGCAGCTGGAGCCATTTGGTAGCATCAATTTGCGAAATTGCTTTATACCGGACTTTCCACGTTTGACCACGGATCAGGTGGTCGATGTGATTGTCAGCCAGGGCCAATTTGCGCTGGAGAAGAATTCCGATAATTATTTCAATAACATGAAGTCCATATTTACATTGATGAATGTAACCTTTTTGGAGAACCTCAAGATGCCGAACACCGAGAAGGTACAGGACATGATACGCGGCGTGCCCAACGATTTCTGGACATACAAAATGCGCAGCATGGTCTTCTTGTGGGCACAGTATCTAAAAATCTCAAAGACCTCATCGCCGGCCACGGAAACCGGCGTCAAGGAGCTGCAGGCCATTGCACGCGACTGGAAGAACCCCGTATTCCATTGGATAGCCAAGCAGGCCATCGACGAGCTCAAGGCACGGCATATTTTATTCAATTGAATTTTGATTTTTGATTAACATACGAATTTCTTTTCAGGCTATCAGCGAGGTGGAGTGGCCGGAGCATAAACAGAAGTACGCCAGTTTGGAATCATCCGCCCCAGCATCTTAAGGGGCAGCATCCGCTTGTCCTGTATGCATTTTCATCCCAAATTTTATTATAAATTGATAAATACATAACAAAAAAAAACAAACAACAAGATTGTAGATTGCGAGTAAACAAATAAATGCATACATCATAAGGATGCACGGTTTATCTTTTTGTGGGGCAATAGCAGGATGAAGATTGTGGATGTCTCTTCTGATAATCCTTCCCAGAACTTAGGCCTCGAATTTAAAGCCTCTGACTCTGGCCTTACAGATAGTTGGGGAGAATTGTAAAGCTGAAAATTGTATTCGAGAATGCCTTTTCTTTAAGATTAATTATGCGATTAAGAATCACCTGCTGGAGGAGGAGACAGTGGAGAAGACTGTGGATGTCTCTTCTGGTAATCCTTCCCAGAACTTAGGTCAGAAATTTGGAGTCTTACAAGCCCATCAAGAGATAGTTGGGGAGAATTTGAAAAGCTCAAAATTATATTCGGGAATGCAGAATGTTTTTGCTTTAAGAAAGATTTGGCGATAACAAATCACCTGTTGGGATTGAAGCTGCCTCTCTTTTACATAACAGAAGATAACGACCTTTAAAAGGGTCACAAATATCGATTGTAAAACAATTGAGTGCATGTGCACCTGTTTCACCTTGGAAAATCAGCTAAAACGAACTTGTTCAAAATCCAGCTGCCGCAATTTTATTGTCAAACAGACTTCTGTTTATGATCCGAATCTTGTTCCAATTACAATTTCAAATTACCAATTAAAAAAAAACAATCGGATTATATAATCTATACAAATGCAATGCGTGGGGAAAGGGAAGTTTGTTGCTCTTAGGCGCCCAGCTGCTTGTACAGAATGGGCACATAGTCATCGTACTCGGCCTGGTAGAAGTTGCCCGCCACGGGATCGCCGAGATCATATTTCTGGGCGAACTTGGCGATCTTGAAGCCGCCGCGTCCGTCGCCGCTGTTGTTGGGCAGACGCTTCTCGTCGAAGGTCAGCTTGCACTTCTGCTCGTAGACCAGAAAGATGTAGCGATGCAGGCCGGTATCAGGCGGCGGGCCGGAGCCAACGTAGGCGGAGAGCACCTCGCCCTTGGCCACATCGCTGCCGGGTATATTGCCGACGAGCCAGTGATGCCACTCGCGGAACTTCGGGTCCTTGCGACTGGGCGCATCCGGATCGGTCATGCAGAGCGTGTATAGCTTCGAGGCATCCGCCTCCCATTTGACGCACGGCTGATCCTTGACCTGGGTGGGGGTCAGCACATTGCCGGCCTCCACCTTAACGCCGCTGGCATATTCAACGGAAATCGTGCTCTTGGGCGCCTTGGCTATTACATCGGGCACAATACAATGCTCTTCCATGCTGCCGCTGATTGATTTGCCCGTATAGTTGCGTACCGAGTGAATAACTGGAATCGAACACTGCAAAATGGCGAAATTTATGCGAGAAGCCGTCGCAGTTGCCGTTCTAACGGCGTTGAGGGCATTCCAATTGACAGCCGTCATTGCGGTAGCCCTGATTATCTGATTCCAATGCGTGGGCAATGGATTTTTAAGCATGCTGCGCGTGCAGCCTAAGCGTACAATATTCATCTTCGTCCAAATTCAATCTTAACTTAAGCCAAATAGAACTTTTAATTATTGTTTAACATTTACTTTTTTGCAATTATTTAACAGTTGGTAGCCCTGGCATTCACAGGGAAGCGCGTTGGCCTGTGTTATCGTTATCGATGCTTTCCGAATTTTCAAAACAGGCAATTTAATTTTGTTAAAAATAGTATGAATTTGTGTTGATATATAAACTTTGACGGAGATTACCCTGGCAGACAAATAGAAAATATGAGATTCATTTATATAACTAGCCAGTGAAGTTTCGGAGCGGCTTACTTAATCTCCCACCTAGTGTGCCAATTGCACAGTTACACCGATGCTAATAAGAATCTTGTGTGTGTGTTTTTACAGCGCTGCCAATTCAGCTATTTTGAAGCTAAATATGCCCATTTTCAGAGGTCAGTCGGAACTAGTTGACATTCTTAAGTGATTTTGCTATTTTTGGCATATTAACAGGTACGTAACATTGTATACCTTGCCAGCGACCCATTTAATTTCCCACTACTTATTCCAATTGGAATGATGCTAATAAGATAATTTCAATGTGCGTTGTCAATTGAGCTTTTTTGAAGCTAAAAATAGCTACTGCTGAGGTGGTCAGCCGAAAACAGTTGAAATTCTGGCTGTTTTTTTTTTTAAACTGAGACTTGCTCTGTTCCCGAGGATCAAGAATAGATAATCTCTACCGAGTCGGAGATGCCTCGTAGAAGGTGTTAAACAATTTAAATACCCTCTCCCAGGATACAATTCAAAGACAACTTGAATTGGCAAGGGATATGCTTATATTATATACAAATTTTCACGTTATTCTAAAGGCAAATAATTACTGGTCGAACTTTTAGCTTTACAATACACTTAAAATGCTAGGACTTAAAAGAATGTGATAAACAAAAACAAAATGAAGGAACAATCAATGGTATGATATGGTTTTTTTGGATTGCAGTTTGAATGTTGTTCGTTGGAGTCAAGTTTGGGCCATGGGAAATAACTAAACTTGATAGCGCTGCTTGTGTCATGCCTTGCGGAAGACATCGCTGGAGCCGTACGAGTAGCGACGCTCCTTCAGATTGGTGCTGACCAGCACCTCCTCGTCGTACTGGGAGACGCGCTGCATCTTGGGCCGCATCAGGCCGCGCACGTCCATCAGCGTGATGTCGATATCCTTGAAGGCGTTGAGCATAAATACGGCTATGATGACAATTAGAAAACCGCACACATCACCGAGTATATTCTCGAAGCGCATATGCTGGAACTCCTTGAGCAGTATGGCGGATGCGGTGATCACCAAGGTGGTGAACATCACATAGTAAACGGGCGTCACAATGCTCGTATTAAATATGTCCAGCGCCTTGTTCAGATAGTTCATCTGGATGGCTATAAAGGTGACGGTCACCACGATCAGGAACCACGGCATCCACGTACTGAACACATTCGAGCCATTTGCAATTGTGCTGCGTATGGCTAGGCCCAGTGCCTTGCAGGACATCACCGTCAGGGAGCCAATGCCGGAGCACAGGAACAGGTACACGCAGACATTGGTGTGTCCATGTTGCGGCGCCACAAAGCAGGCGACAAATGCGCTCGAGCCAAAGATGCAGATGACATAGAGTATAAAGACGGGATCCTGCAGCATCTCGAAGAGCACTTGCAAATCCTCAATTTCCTTCTCCTTCGGCGAGTGTATGACCACAATGGTCGAGCCCAGGATGCACAGAAAGCAGCCAATTTTGCCCAACAAATTGAGCTTCTCGTTGAGGAAACGCGATGCCATCACCGCCGAGATGATGACGCTCAGCGCGCCCAGCGGGGTGACCAGGGAGGCGGGTGCAAACGCATAGGCGGCAAAATTGGCCGCTTCGCCCAGACCCACTGCAAGGCACAAAACGATGTCGGATGAGTCACCTTTGGACAAGGTCTTCCCCGATCACAAAAAAAACTCACTTGTCAGCAGCCCCGCCCACCAGATCCATTCACGCAAATAGCCAAATCCGCCAGCCGCGGCGCGCACCTCACCATAACGACTCAGTCGGAGCAGCGCCTTCTTCTTGATAATGAAGCTGGAGCCGATGAAGAAACATGATGAAATGGCCAAGCCGACGCCAATGTAAAAATCCGTATCCGAATAGGGCTCAGTCAAGGGGGGCGTGTCTGAGACAACAGACGCGGCGGACACAGCTTGGGCCGGCAGTAATGAGGCTTCGCTATTCATTTGTCAGCTATTCTCGTGTTGTTGGTAACCGCAACTCTAAAAGAAAAACTAGAATAATAAATACACACACACACACATGCACGCCTCGTAATCAGCTGAAAGTTGTTGTCTGCATGACTCACATTTGCCCTCGCTGTCGAGGCTTGCACTCAATACATACACATATATATACAAATAACCACTGTCTGAGCTGCGTGCATTATTTATAGAATTTTAATCAACTTACTTGTTTATTTAGCAGCCATGCAAATATAGGAACTGCACGCACAGAAACTTTGTTTTGTTTGTGCTCGATTGCAATTTTCAGCTCGATTGCCAGGGCTGCATAAATATATCGGAAGTATCGATTTCAATGCACTCTTTTGCAACACTTAACGATCGGTAATGTTAAATAACAGCTGTGCTCTGTTAGGTCTTATTGTAGTTGTTTAATGCCATTTGCCGCACAATTAAAGGTTTTAACTATTTAACTATTATTTTCTGGTCATGCTGAATTTAACACCGGCTTGCTTGTAAGCGCACGAGCTCCTTTTTCTCGAGTGAGGGCTCGCTGTCAATAGTCCGCTGAATTGCTTTTGCTTATTGGGCTGTAAAAGGTAAACTTTATTAAGGATATTCGAATGGTTTTTTAATTCATTACTCCGCAGGAGGTTTTCTTGCAATGAGCTTTTGTAGCAGCTGCAGCAACAGGTAAACTGCGGATAAAACCAAAAAGTAGCCGCCATATACAATATACTGCTTCTTCGGCGGCAGACCAAAGCCCGTGTCTGCAATGGAAGGGATTAGCTTTCGGTAATAAGTAAAAGGATAATCGACTAACCCGTCAGCACGACAAGAGTTAAAATGGACTGCAAGATGAGCGCCACCAGCGTATTGATGCCAAAGACCAGACCGAAGCTGTCGTCCACCAGATTCTCGGCCACAATGGCAGCTGCCACGGTAATGATAAAGAAGAAGATGGCACAGAAGAGGGCATAGCTGGCGTACGAGACCCAGATGCGGCCGCTGCAGGCTGCCAGCAGCAGGAGCACGCCCAGAATGGCCGCACAAACCGAGTTGAGCAGCATATAGAAGCTGCGGCGCCTGTTGCTGTTCAGCATGCCGGCGATGATGGCTCCGACCGCGCCCAAAAGGGTGGCCACCGCCTCGACGCCGCCGTTGAAGTTGCTCTGATGCTCCGGCGCCTGCTCTTTCCACAGGAACTGTATGTACGAGATGACCTGCACCTGGCCGCAGATGGCCAACGACCACCAGACGCTCCACATGAGCACAATGGGATTCGTATAGGAGGAGACTATATGATACCAGAGCAGGCTGCAGGCATTCCTCAGCGAAAACTTTGCCTCCGCCGTTTTCGTATTTCCGTTTTCCAGCTCCGTCGGCGAATCCTTGTTCGATTGTGCCGCATAGAAATAAAGGCTGCGCGGAACAGTCGGCAATAGCAGGGCTACGGGCAGTGATATAATCTGCGTGGCTAACGAGATGAAGTGCAGCTGGCGGAAGCTCATTAAGGCCGTGGAAACGAGCACCTGGGCGACCACGCCGCCCAGAAATTTTCCGCCCAGAATGGCGGCTCGCGTATGGCCGGTAACGGTCTGATAATGTTCCCTGTCGACCTTGGCATATATGTACGTATAGTAGGCCACCTCGGCGGCCATGAAGAAACCAAAGAACATCTGAGCAATCTGCAGCTCCAGCAGGCTGCGCGTCCACAGCAGCATGACAAAGAGCACGATGCCCGCCACGGAGGACAGCACAATGATTGGCTTGTAGCGCAACAGATCCGTGATGAGGAATACGATCACCAACAGGGCCAGCACGGAGTAGGTGCCAAAGGGATACACCTGCTGGTAGATCTGTTCGGAAGTCAGATTGCGCCAATCGCCAGCCAAATACTCGGTCACGAACGGCTCCGAGGGTCGCAGCTCCCGCAGGAAACCGAACAAGCAAAGCAGCAGGGAAATTTTCAGCCACAGCTGCATCTTAACTGGAAATTACCGATGTCAACACACACGCTCTATTTCAAATTTTAACTGCGTGCGGCCGCAATTGATTGTGTGTCGTAATCGTCGCGACGGTCCGACAACAACTGTTCCGAGCCCATCTGAGTCGATCCCGGCGACGCTCTCTCGCTCGAATTCTGAAGCAACCTGTTGCTTTCTCCCCCCAAAAGTCTGCCAGTTTGCGAGTCTCCTAAAAAACACTACACAAAAAAATGTATATATGTATATACATATGTACATATGTGTGTGTCGTTCTCATACCCTGTACTAAACACATTTAAATGTTATGTATGGTTGTCAACTTTCCCGATGTATCTTTAGACAGCTGTGCTGCCAATATATGTAGCTTTTTATCACTAAGCAAGCAACATCTAGATAAGACATACCGAAATCATAAATAACTTCACATCTTGTAAAATTTGCATGGGACAGGCCGGCACACAAACGCATAAATCCTTCCATTCATATACAAAATAAGTGTGTGTGTGTGTAGGAGAAGCAAGTCGAAATTATTTTATGTGCACACACATGCCAACATATAGATACACTTACCAACGAAAACAAACTAAAATGCAGAGTTTCGCATCGCCGTGGCAAACCCTTTCATTATTTCATATTGCTCGTCCCTTCAAAAGGAAAGACATTTGCGACAAATTGAACACACACAAACACTTAAACGGTAAATATGTATATATATATGTATAATTGAAAGAGCACTGAGCGTAAGCTAAAGCAGTTTCCTGCAGTGTGAACGAGAGGAAACGACAGCGTTGCCGTTCGGCCACACAAATCATAAGGAAGAGAGTAAGGCAAAGCAGTTTCCTGTAGTGGGAGCGAGATATAACGACAGCGATGCCGTTCTGCCACACAAATCACGTGCATTTCTTACACTCTCTCGCTAGTGTTAGAGGTCATCGGCTTTTTTATGCAACTGTGTTGCTATAGAGCTATTTAGTAGCCAAATTTAGCTATTTTTCTTGTAAAATCGAAATCTTCAGCTGTTTATGGCCAAACATGTTAGTTTTAAAGCCCATTTAGCTATTTTTAACAATGGATTCAGCTTCTTTTTATAGAAACTTATAAATAACCAAGTGCTATAAATAAAAACTGGGCATATTTATGTATTATATCTTTTCCGAAATATTCAAATATTCAACTCATTAAAAACTATTTATAAAGTTAAGAAAATAATTAAAAATGAAAATGTCGTCAAAACCAGCACGAAATAGGAAGATAATATTTAATGTTGTTCAAACTTCACTCAAGCACACACGCACAGGGTATATTCTAGTCTATACACAAGAAAAATGTACAAATTTGTTGTCAGCACATTGTTGAACTGATTCAATTGGGTATCGAATTGATTATTTATTTTTCGGGCATAACAAGTTTTGTCGTTAGGCATGTAACAGTTGATGCTCTGCACGCAAAGTGAAGAAAGGGCATATAGGTTTTGACTGTCTCTTCGTTAAATGTTTAATTATTTGAAGAAAACGCGAAATACTCACATAGTCTTAGAGCAAGGTTCAATCGATTTGACAATTCCATACAATGATAGCCCAGGCAAATCGATTGAACATATATCTCTTATAGTTTTCAATTCACATTCTCAAAGTTACAGTTTTAGAATCATAAGCCACAGTTTTACCTCATTTTACAACACTGTTAAAGGGCACTGCGCAGTCGATTCAACTGAACCTTTTTAATTGAAATTTTTGTAGATTTATGATTTGTCCGACTGATAAGCATGTTATCATTATTATCATCTCTTGTTCATTTACTTAATCAATATCATTTAGATTAGAGATTTATGATACATTTCTGACGATTTAGAGCACTGGAAGTTACAATTTATTTACAATTCCAAGAAACGTAATATCTTTCGGGCGAAAATACGTTAATAATTAATAAAATTAAATGCCAAAAAAAATAATGAAACTTTTCGCAAAAGTCGCAAAGTTCGTTGAAGAACAAGCTTCAAATAAATCAAGGCGAAAGAGCGGAGAAATAGTTTTCGGGAACACCCTTACAAAATGCAAATGTCTACTTTTTAATGTACTCCTGATAGAGACGCAGCAGCTCGGGACTCGTGCGTGGCTGGACCATTTGGAGGGCGGCCTCGAAGTGCCGCCAGTGCACGGCCTCCGCCTCGAAGCTCTGCTCCAGGGCGCTGAGCGCTGCCTCATGGCAGACGGCCTGAATCTCGGCGCCCGAATAGCCAGCTGTGAGCGTGACAAGCCTGTCTACGACGACATCCTCGGCCAGGGGCATGGCGCGCAGCTTGATTTGGAGGATTTCACGGCGTGCCTCCGACTCGGGCAGGCCCACATAGCAGACGCGATCGATGCGGCCGGGACGCAGCAGCGCCTTGTCTATCATGTCCGGCCGATTGGTGGCCGCAACAATGGTGACATTATGTAAGGCCTCCACGCCGTCCATTTCGGTCAGCAGCTGGGTGAGCACACGCTCCTTGACGGAGGCACCGCTGGTGGATCCCTCGGCGCGTTCGCCGCCAATGGCATCGATTTCATCGAAGAATACAATCGCAGGGGCCACTTGACGCGCCTTGCGGAACACCTCGCGCACAGCACGCTCCGATTCGCCCACCCACATGGAGAATAACTCAGGACCCTTGATGGACAGAAAGTTCAGTTGGCTTTCGGTGGCCAGGGCCTTGGCAATCATTGTCTTGGAGCAGCCGGGCGGGCCGAACATGAGCACGCCGCGCGGTGGCTTGATGCCTAGACGCTGGAATTTATCCGCATGCAGCAGCGGCCATTCGATGGCCTGCTGCAGCGTCAGCCGGAGCGCCGCCTGGCCGCCAATGTCCGACCAGCGGACATTGGGATTCTCGATGAGCACCTCGCGCATAGCCGAGGGCTTGACCTGAGTCAGCGCTGACTGCAAGTCTCGCAGCTCCAGCGCGCGCGGCTCAGCCTTGAGTGTGGCCAGCGTGGCTGTATACACCAGGTTGGCCAGATCGGCGCCCACATAGCCGTGCGTTATGCTCGCAATCTGCTCCAGTTCCGACTCCTGGATGTTATGCTGCAGCGGCTGCAGCAGACAATGCAGAATCTCTTGGCGAGCGGCTGGCGTGGGCGCGCTCAGCTCCAGTTCGCAGTCCAGACGCCCTGCACGCCTTATGCTCGGATGCAGTGCGTCAATTTGTGAGCTGGTGGCCAGCAAAAACGTGCGACTTGCCGCCGGCCGGCTGCCGCTGCTGAGCTGATCGAGGAGCGAGAGAAATGCCAGCGATACGCGCTTGACCAGATCATTGCCGGCGTCCTGCTTGGGACACAGCGTGTGCACATCCTCCAGCAGCAGCAGCGTCGGATGCGGATAATGCGCATAGGCGCGCTCGAAATAAGCCGCCAGCTTTTGCTCCGTTTCACCTAGAAACTTGCTGTAGATTTCGCCGCTGTTGATGTGGATGAGCTGCACCTTGCTGTCGCGTGCCTGGGCCGCGGCGCACATGGCCTCACAGATCAGGGACTTGCCGCAGCCGCTGGCACCGTACAGCAGCAGTCCACGTGAGACCTTGATGCCTGCAGGGAGGGGTTATTTAAGCTATGCTCGCTCTGCAATCTCGCTGCTTACCCTTGGGTAGTGCCCTGTAGCCCAGCGCATAGTCCATGCTCTCCTCCACCAATTGGATTTCCTTGTCCAGTCCGCCAATTTTGGCTTTAGTCAGCTGTTGCTCTGGCTCCGGCTTGGCCTGCTCCTCGCTGAGCAGCAGCTCCAGGCGCGTGGCGTTTGTTATCTGCACAAATTGCTCGGACTTTGCCAAGCTAAGCCGTGCCAGGGCATCCTCCACGGCGCACTCCTCGACGCCCCGCCAGCTCTCCAAGCGAAACGTCAAGGGCATGTTGAAGAAATTCAAATGCAGCTCGCTGTGCTTGCGGTAGATGTGTTTGACTATCTCCTGCTTGAGCACAGCAGCCACATCCGTCAGCTGCTGCTCCTCCAGACTGGATTTACTGCTGTTCAGCTGCCTCAAGGAGACGCTCGAAGCGACGTAGAGCTGACTGCTGTCCAGCGCCGAAATGCGCAACGATTTGCCCCGCAGCGTCGTCCAATTTTGTTTATAGTCTAAGAAAGGAAATCGATTAAAGAGTTGTCTCTACTTGGGAACACACAAACCTACCCTCCGCCGAGGCAAACACTGTTGTGAGAAACTGCTCCGAAACGGGCCAAACCAGGCGCACGAGCGTCCCGGACTCTTCATTTGCCGGCCTTATGACCACCTGTTGTCCTATGTGAAACTCAGCTAGCTGCATGGCGCCTTCGGATATAAATATCAGCATGTTCGCATATTTGGCAGGCAGATCCTTCAGGGATTCCACCTCAAAGTTCCGCTGCTGCGCGCTGCTCGTGTAAAGTGCTCCACTTCGCACAAACTCTGCATCCACAGAGGCACTTTTATCTTCATCAATGGGACATACTCGCTCGTGTGTGTCCCGGGATTTGGAAGTTATGTGCACGCCACATTTGTCGCAGTGGTACCAAGTTGCTTGGTTCTTTTTGTTGCTCGATTTTGGCGGCATGTCGGCAAACGAAGCACGTTTTGTTTACCTTTTGCAATGCCAATCAGCTGTGTGCCTGCGTGCGTTGTGAATGCCAAAAGTTGGCGGGAGATGCACATTGCATTCGAGTTCGCACCAGATGCTTTCTATAGCATATAAAATAAGAAGTTGGGAAAATAGAAATGTGGCAATAAAGATAAAAGCTCTTTGGCGTCTCGGAAGACGGATGTAATATGAAAAAATCTCATGTGTTTTCTGTGGTACATAGTTTTTTTTTGTTTGCCTGTTGCACCGCCGTCAACTGTGGGTGACGCTGGCGTTGTGAATGGCAAAATCTGGTAAGTGCAATTGCCCGCAGAAAACTGCCAAAATGGGAACAAGGAAGCTGCGCAAGGGCTTGTGTGGGTTTCGTAATTTGGAAAGTACGAGCTACATCCTAGTTTAGTTTTTTGTTGCTCAATTTGGCAGCATGCCGGTAATCTAAGCATTTTAGTTTAACTTTGGCATATGCAGTTGTGAACACTCCCCTGTGAATGGCTGATTAAGAAGAGTACGCGGTCACTTTTAAATTAAAGTATCGATACTTAAAGATAGTGTTTGTTTTCTTTTCTCTAGTTTAATTACCTATTTAGTATTGATTAACTTGTAAGTACAGGATAAAATATATACACCCACATAACGCATTAGCAAGAGGTCTGTTACAATTTGTATAGTCTATTTGTCAGCAATTGGCTTGAACAGCATACCAGCCTTAGCCGTTAAGCGCAACTTTAAAAATTTGTACATAAATTATAATAAAAGCTTATTGCAGCAGCAAATCAGTTTCGCTAGCATTCGCCGACATCAGGTCCCGCTCGAGGCTCGTGGTGGCATTTGCCTGATTCAGGAACAAATCGAAATCGTAGCCATCGTTCTGCGCGGATATGGAATCCTTTTGATTGCTAATTGTTTGCGGATTGGACAGCAAATCCACATCGTGCAGTCCCAGCTCCTTAAGCAGCGTCTCATTCTCACTGGCATTGGACTCGGCGGCTGCCGTAGAACTGGCGGGTGGCACATTGACAATGGGCGCCGGCTGCTCCACGGCTTCACGGCCATAGATGACTTTGTGGCTGCGGCGTTGCGCATTGGCTTCGAGCTCGTCCTCGTCCAGCTCCTGGGGCTTAAGTGTGCTGGATTTGTACTGAAAATCGGTTTCCTTGAAGTCCACCTCAATGGGAAACAGCGGCGGCAGCGTGTCCAGACGCTCCACCAAGCTTTTGTGCAGCTCCGCGAGACTATCGAGCAGGCTGCGCAGCTGTTTATTGAGATCCATGGCGTGTTTGCACTCCAGCAGCTCCATTTTCTCGAGCACATCTGTGCGCAGCTTGGCAAACTTGCTGCGCGCATCCTGGCGACAGCGCAGGATCAGACGGTACTCATAGTTTCCCGTCTCGACGCGATAGAGCGGCTCCTGCAGCGCCGCAAAGCCGTGCTCCTCATCATCCATCTCCTTGACCTTCAGGCAGTAGGAGAGATACGTGAACTTCGCGTCGGCATAACGTCGCACGGTCAGCTTGGTGTCCGGTATGGCCTTGTTCAGATATGTGCCCAGATCGGCCAGCACGGGCTTGATCTGTTTGATGATGGCTAGGCCATCCTTCTCCAGCGATCGATGGAATTCACCAAAGGTGCGGAATGCCTCCGAGGCGCGCTGCTGCGGCTCGTGCGCCGAAATCTGTGTGAAGCAGTCGCCAAAGGATTTGTACGTCTGCAGCAGATCGTAGTAGGCCTTCAGCATGCGCCGGGCATGCTCCACCAGGCCCTTGTACATCAATTCCGTGCCCTCCAGCTCCTCGAGTCGCTTCACCAGCGAATCGTTGCAGAGTATGGCGCGTGATAGACCCAATGTATCCGCCGTATTGCTCGACAAATTGTCAACAATGCGATGTTTCAGCTTCTTGAGGATTATGTCCAGGGTTTTTCCCTGCTCCGGATCGGCGTGCAGCTTGTTATAGTGAACGGTGACCTCATCGGTGGCCGTTTGTATCATCTTGGCCACCTCCACCTTGGTCTTGCCCTTCACGCTCACCGAATTGACGGCCAGCAGCTCGTCACCCGACTGCAGTGAACCCTCCCGAGCGGCCGGGGTGCCATCGAATACCTGGAAAAAGGAGGAAATGGAATATATTCTATGAAAGCCAAGTAAAGTCTAGACTCTTTCAAAGTAGCTTCAAAATTCAGTTCAACAATTAATTATTTTCGGATATATTTTTTGGACATATTTTACGAAATTCGCCAAGCACCATGACGCTCTCGCATTGGTTCAGGGACTACGAGGAGAGTGCGCCGAAGCCGGCTTCCAATACGAAAAGCATGTCGCACGCCACTCAATTGGATCAGCATCTAAAATCCATTTTATTGGAGCGCTGCGCGCGGTACAACAAGCTGCTGCGGCAGCAGGCGGGCCTGGACAGCTCCAAATCGAAGGCGAGCAAGTGCCGCAGGGTGTCAAGGGTGCCAAGGGTCTGTAAATTTCAGCAGGAGTATGATGAGAATCGCAAGGAAAGGGCGCGCAGCGTTATCAATGCGCAACAACAGCTGCGACAGTTCCGCAGTCTTCCGGTGCCAAATTTCAGCGTCCACCACAAGCGCTGGGAGACTCGCAACAGGACGCGGCAGATGAACTCGCGGAAGAAGATCACCGAGCCGAAAACGCCGCGCACGCTGATAAACTCGATGAAGGCGAGCAAGCGCTGGGAGGCCGAAATGTTGTCCAAACAGGAATCCAACACGAAGGACTTAGCGCTGCGGCCGAATTTGATGACAAAATCGTGCGAATCGTGGCGCAAGCCGCCATACGTGCCATGCATTTGGTCCAGCATTGTGAAGACGAAGCCATTCAATTTGCAGAGCTTGAAACGTGCTGAGCTCCGCAAGGAGTTCGACAAGTGGAACCAGCACAAGCAGGAGGCGCGCTGTCAATCGAACGTGATTGCGGCATCGCGTCGCTGGCAGCAGGAGTACCAACAGGCACGCCAATTGACCAACTTCAAGGCCAGGCCGAATCCATGGAAGCGTACCACAGCAAAATTGTAAATCCCTTTCAAATATACTCTCCAAACGGTTCAAACTTGATTGGGATTTTGTCATTCGCGAATGTCGCGCTTTAAGATGCGCAGATTTTATACGTTTTCCCAAGGTTGGCAAATGTCCAACAAATGTTACTTGATGCTTGTAATTCTCAACGAGTTAAAGCTACGTCAAGGGACAAAAGGCGCTCGCAAATGAAAAACTGAAAGGTTCTTGAAGCTAGCTATAAATCTGCTTAGTTTATCTAACCTGCCTTTTATCGGGTGACTATTCCTTGTTTAATTTTACAAATATACGTTTTAATAAGGCACCGGCTTAAAGACTAAAAGCTTTTCTTTTCAGATTAAGCTTAGTGTTTTGTTGCCTTCAGGGGCTGCTTTAGGCTTCGGCTTATGGCTCAAACTTCTGCCTCCGACCCAGTTTTTGATCACGCTGTAATCAATTAGACATTCGCTCACCTGGACTATGTAGAGACAGGGACACATTGGCGCTCCGCCGCCGATGCTAATGCCAATGAGATTGCTCTGATCCTTGGTTATCACAACTGAGCTGGTCGTCACGGTCATGCCCCTGTAAATCGACAAATTGCATTAATTTTGATTCGGAATCATTTGGGATATAGTCTAGAACAAAGTTGAAGCTTTTGGAAAGTAAATTGAAGCGTGCCATACTCACATAAATGGGTGCAATTTTCTAGAAAACTCAGCCTTTGGCTTTAGCAATACGATCTATAAAGTCAGCTAATAAAAACCTATGACTATAACTCTAATTATGCATGATCTCTTGTTCAGATAATGATAAACTATAAGATTGAATAGGAATAATAGTTTATAGTTTATAGGTATTTACAATCTAAAGCAAATTTTGGGCTTCTTTCTGTTATTTCTGATATACTCGGAATAAACTGAAAAAGTATATATCACTAAGTTTATAAGATATTAATGATATGAGTTGCGGTAATACGAGGTCTAAGTAGACAGTTATAACCCTCAAGAGAGTTCTATAAACTAGGTTAGGTCCGATCTCATATAATCTCTTGATTAGCTTTAACTAGAAACTATCTTTGAAAAACTTTGCATAGAATCTTCTTTATTCTAAATCGAACTACTTTATCATATAGCTTCCATAGGAACGATCGGTCGAATATTGATTTGTTGTAGGGAAGACTTTTTTGTTTTCCTAGATATCTTGACCAAAATCTTCACAACGGACCTCTATATCATAAAGCTTCCAAGAAACAATCGTTAATAAATGAAACTATATGAAAAACTTAATGTTTTTAAAATCTAAAATCTTATCTTAACCAAAACTGCGAGATGTTAGCCTTCTAAAATCCCGCTAATATCTCTTATAGCTGCTATGGAAACAATAAAAAGTCAAAAAAATTATAATATAATTACTATATATAAACCCTAAGGACTAGGCTGGTGCTTTAACATTACAATAGAGCATTATCTCTTAAGGGAGGACGTTCTAGCAGTCTTCTCTTTGGGTTGTTCAACAAGAACTTAAACTTAAGATATTACGATAATCTATTTGGTGTTTTAAATCGAATTCCCACACAAAAACTAGATGTACAATAATATTGTGGCTCAGTCTCCGTCTATTTGGTTAGCTTTTGGAGACACTACACAAAAGTACTTGGGTTGTAAACAAGGTCTATAACAAGCTAATTGAGTCAAGAAATTGACTTACAAGCGATCTAACTCATATTTCTGTTTATTATACAGTCCAAAGTTGTCGGGCGCCAAGTCGAGGCCGGTGCAGAGCACCACAGTTTCCGTGTCAGACGATTTCGAATCCTCCATTTTCCGTTTTTCACTTTTAAGGAATCGGAAATTTGTGACGTACATAGAGTACTTTTTTTCCTTACTCGAAGAAGAAGTACTTCCCATATGCCCCGATACTTACGCCTCAAAGTCGGCCATGGAATCCTCATTGAATTGTATGAGCATTGGCGGTGCCGCCTCGCATGCTCGTTGTCTGACCAAATTTTCATTTTAGTGTTTAAATTTTGATTAAAAAAAAATAACAACATAAGAAATAATCAAAACAATATGTTGACCCAATTATTGATTTGTGACAAGCCACTGGGCAAAAGGCTCTCGAATGAGATGCGTTTTATGAAATTGAAAGAAAATGCGAATGTACACTCTGCTTACGTGATTCCTACTCACATTTTGTCCTCGTAGAAGAAGTCATCGTCGTCTGTTAGCATTTTGGCAGCGTTTTTATTTTTTGTTTTGAACCAATCAGACTGTGAAGCTCCCTCCGCAAGCGTGACGTGAAGTTGGCAGCGGCACAAAAACAGCTGCTATCGAATAGTATCGATTTAATGTTGTTCGACATCTTACAACACTGCAACGACAACTTGTTGCCAAGGCAACGCGACAAATATAAACAATTATTTTCATAATGATGGATTGGGCTGAAGAGCTGAAAATGACTATAAGAAAGGTAAATTTGAATTTATAATTACGTGAAGTGCTTTAATTTGGGCATATTTATAGACTACGGCGCGCAAGGGCCGCCGTTCAAAGAGTCGCGATGTGCTCAACGACCAGCCCCAGGCTGGAGGATCCTCGAGTGCCGCGTCCACGCAGAAGCTGAACAAGGATATATCTATAGACATAACCCTGGATATACACAATGAGAGCAGCAGTCCCACGACTACAGCGGCCACAACGCCGACAACATATAATAATGAATACGATTCAAGTCGACCGCCCATAAGACGCGTTTCGGGCGGTTGGGCGGACGCTGGACTAAAAGGACTCAAGTAATATTTGGTAACTGTTTCCATTTCTTATTAATAAACATTTCAAATTCACAGATCGAAGAAGAATTCGTTTGATGAGTAAGCGGGCACAATTTAAAAGAAGCATAAATAATGAATTCCAAATATTTAGCGAGCGTTTTCAGGTGACAAAATCGGCCACAAGCACAATACCCACAGATGATATACCCATTATACCGGACTTGGATGATGTCAGGGACGAGTTCATGCTGAACGAAATAGCCGATCCTCCCCCGTTAGAGCCTTATATTTATAGATTTGAAAGACAAGTTAATACTGTGTCAATTTTTCAGTGTCCCTTACAGCCACGAAGTCTCATTTAAGGAGTTGAGCTCTGATCTGCTCTCGCAGAATGCATTCTCGGCTATTGAGGACGTCGACTTGTCCATATTGACGAGTTGTTTGCACGATCAGGAAAGTCTGGATGAGCCGGACGAGCTGTGGGAATGGGATAAACTCTTTACGGAGGTCACGGCTCAAATAAATTCGGATAAGACATTAAAGGCTGGTGTGCGGGAAAAGCTTGAAATCGGTCCCGATGAAATACCGCCAACGGCTAAATATAATTAGGCATACATTTGTAATAAAAATATTCAAAATAAATGCAATATTTAGGCTAACGCACTTGTTTTTAAATTCAAATTGCCATTCAATAGTAAACACACACAAATAGTGCTAAATAATACCGAAAACATCGTTTGAGCAAACGGAATCAATCGATAGTACTATCATAGTTTCTCCCGTCACTAGACGTCACGGGGCAGCGAAAAACATAGTTTTAGACACTTTTTAATCTGTGTTAATCGCGTTGAAATTTGTGCTTAAAAATTACCCATTGTTAAAAACTGCATAATTAAGACAACAATGGCGCCGAAAGCAAGAACAGTTGGTATCAAACCAAAAGCACAGACCTTCAAAGACAAGTCGAAACCAACCGATGTGCGGCTGTCGAACATTCAGGCGGCAAAGGGTAAGAAAATGTATAATTTTTGTAAAAATATGCCAAGCTATCACATAAAGTGTGTGGAAAAGGCTCATTTATGTTGCAAGAAACAATTTGCGCTGCATATTAGTTGTTGTTAAGGCGAATTGCTGTCAAAAAATGCATTAAACAAAAGCAGTTGCCGGCTGCGCTGCCGTCTCGAAGCTTCTTAGTGATGACACTTGCCGCAAATATGACTCATGTGCTGCCGCAAAGCGTGCGAAGGAGAGAATTTTACTTAATCGATGCTTTTTGCAGCTGTTTCGGATGCGATTCGCACCAGTCTGGGTCCGCGCGGCATGGACAAGATGATCCAGGCCGGCAATGGGGAGGTGTCCATCACGAACGACGGCGCCACCATTTTGAAGCAGATGAATGTGTTGCATCCGGCTGCCAAGATGCTGGTCGAGCTGTCCCGTGCTCAGGACGTGGAGGCCGGCGATGGCACCACATCTGTGGTGGTTATTGCGGGCGCTTTGCTGGAGGCCTGCGAGAAGCTGCTGCAGAAGGGTCTGCATCCGACTGCCATTTCGGACTCGTTCCAGCGCTGCTCGAACAAGGCGGTCGAGATACTCACCCAAATGTCCACGCCCATTGAGCTGAACGATCGCGAAACCCTGATCAAGAGCGCCTCAACATCGCTCAACTCCAAGGTGGTCTCGCAGCAGAGCAGCCTGCTGGCTCCGATTGCTGTCGACGCGGTGCTGAAGGTCACCGAGCCGGGCAAGGAGGGGTCTGTGGATCTGAAGAACATCAAGGTTATCCAGAGTCTGGGCGGCACCGTGGAGGATACGGAGCTGGTGCAGGGCCTGGTCTTCACCAGCCGCTCGGCGGGCACCAATGCGCCCAAGCGCATCGAGAAGGCAAAAATTGGCCTGATTCAGTTCTGCATTTCGGCCCCGAAAACCGACATGGATCACAATGTGATTGTCAGCGATTATGCGGCCATGGATCGTGTGCTCAAGGAGGAACGTTCCTACATTCTCAATATTGTCAAACAGATCAAGAAGGCCGGCTGCAATGTCCTGCTCGTCCAGAAGTCCATATTGCGGTGAGTTAATCCGTGCTTTATATGAATAACCAAATAAAAAAGGCTTTCTGTAGCGATGCCGTTTCGGATTTGGCTCAGCATTTCCTGGACAAGATCAAGTGTCTGGTTGTCAAGGATGTGGAGCGCGAGGACATTGAGTTCGTATGCAAGTCTCTGCATTGCCGTCCCATCGCCTCGCTGGATCATTTCACAGCCGAGAACTTGTCCAGCGCCGACCTGGTCGAGGAGGTCGCCAGCGGCACCAACAAGTTCGTCAAGATCACGGGCATACAGAACCAGGGACGCACCGTTTCGATCATTTGCCGCGGCTCCAACAAGCTGGTGCTCGAGGAGGCGGCCCGTTCGCTGCACGATGCGCTCTGCGTGGTGCGTTGTCTGGTGAAGAAGCGCGCCCAGATTGTGGGCGGCGGTGCGCCGGAAATCGAGATGGCGCTGCAGCTGGCCGCCTTGGCTCAGACTGTCGAAGGTGTCGATGCCTATTGTTATCGCGCTTTTGCCGACGCCCTGGAGGTCATTCCATCGACTCTGGCCGAGAATGCGGGCCTCAATCCGATTGCCACCGTCACGGAGCTGCGCAATCGTCATGCCCAGGGCGAGAAGACTGCGGGCATCAATGTGCGCAAGGGCGCCATTACCGATATATTGGCGGAGAACGTTGTCCAGCCGCTGCTGGTCAGCACCTCGGCCATCACACTGGCCACAGAGACCATACGCTCCATACTGAAGATCGACGATATTGTGAGTAGCTGAAAAAGTTTCTTGATTCTTATATTTAACTATTTGTTTTCATTGTAGATCAATACCATGAGCTAAACATGTTCGCCTCCAAGTCTCCTGTGCATTTGCTGCAAGATCTTTTACTTATTTGCATTTTCATAAACCACATAAACAAATCCTTAACACGCCCACACACACACACACACACGCTCATAACGCATTGCGGCTGCTTTCTCCCGCATCCAATTGAATTAAATTCACCTTATAATACAACACACAAGGTAATATCTATTTAACGTTTAATAAAAATTATGTATTTCGCTTTGTATTAACAAGCAACTGAATATTGTGGAGCACATTATGTATTTCCATTTACTTTTTAATTTATCTGAGTTGTGGTCAGTTTTGAAATTGGCGCACATTTGAAAACTTGCCATTCGCAGGCGTGCGCGCGTTTTTGGCCATGGCGTTGCCACACTTGGCGAAATTGTGGCAAACAGTTCGCCTTTGGCGGCAAATTCAAATTTTGCCGGCACTGCTGTTAAATATGTCGTTTTTTTGTTACTAAAAAGTATGAATAAAAATAAAGGAATTTATTTAAACTACGCAAGGCATTTAATTAACGTACATATATAATATGTATGCGCTGGAAATGTATATAAATATATATATGAATATATAATGTATAGTTACATGTGAAACTGTTTGTATTGATTGATTCGCTGATTGATGAGTACAATAGCTGAATCGCTGATTGACTGATTCGTTGATTGATTGATTCGTTGATTGAATGATTCCATGACTGATTGATTCGTTGATTGTCTGATTCGCTGAATGATTGATTCGTTGATTGACTGATACGCTGATTGACTGATTCGCTGATTGATTGATTAACTGATTGACTGATTCGCTGATTGACTGATTGATTGATTCGCGGATTGACTAGTAGATTGGTTGGCGTAAGTCAGCTTTTGTGTGTTTCAAGACGAGATTCTATAAACTAAGAGATAGACTGAAAAACTTGTTTGGAAAAGAATTTCTTAAGTATCTACAAATGTTGCCCGTTGGGGTTCAAAACTAATTTATAAAGATCTAAAGTTGAATTTTCGTCCGATTATCTTCGATACTTTGTCAAAATTCCAATATCTGATATCTTTTTTATGTATTGCTTTTTCCAAGTGTGGAAGAAAGAAAGGAGGAATTGTTTAGCAAGCCGAAACTAATCCATAAATGGCTTGAGGAATTGGGTTTTTTTAGTGCTCATCCGAAGTTTCATAGTCAAAAGGGGCATAGCAGAAAATGGGTTTTAGATGTATTGTCAAGTATTTTTGGCCGTGCAACGCCGGCTAACACTTGCTTCTTATTTGATTCATTTGGGAACTAACTTGGGTTGACTTCATAACACGATTGTTATTAGATCTTCGACTTCTCGTTCAATTTCGCGCCAAATTTTTATCACCTTTGGCTCATCTGTGGGCTGTGAGATTGGTTCACGCCCCTTTTGCGCGCCGCCTAAAATTTCAAAGGATTTGCTATCCTTTCGGGCTCCCCTTCCGCCCGTATGTATGTTGGCGCCCCTTTTTTTTTTGTTTGGGCTGGAATTCCCTTTGTTGATGCGTGTAAATAAAAATCACTTGATGCGATTTTTATGATGTGCGTTAAATGATTAAACCACTTGAAATGGTTTCAAATTGTCAAGAAAAAAGAGACAAGCGGCAGAAAAATTGAACCCGAACCCGGCCTCATTTTCCTTTCGTTTACTTTCCGGGCGGGGAATCCCCGGAAGTTTTCGGGCGCGTGTTAGTTAATTAAATGTGTAAACATGTCCAAGAAGAAGAAAGGTTTAACTTTCGCCCGGGTGTTGATTTCAGTTTCAGTTCACGCCCAGAAAAAAAGGATGTCCCAGTTGGGGGTGGGTCAGCCGGGGAGTTCCTGTTGCTTTGATTTTTGAGCGAATCAACTTTTCCAGCTAATTGGTTGAACATTTGAGCTTCAGCGGGGGTTGGATAGCTTTTCTCTTGTCCTTTTCGAGGGGGTTGCATGCAAATTTTCTAAATTTCCAGCCATGTTTTAAAATCAACCATTTTTGAATGCCCTTTTGTGGCATACTTTTGGGCGGACTTTGAGGGTGGCTGGGAATAAGAGAGGAATAAGAAACCTAAAGAAAGGTTTGATATATCGTTAGTTCCCCCCGTTTCCGTAAGTACTTTAGCATATTTCCATTTTTGAGCATATATATTAGCTCACAAAAGTTAAAGTTAGCTCATTTTGTATACCTATTGAAAATGACTAAAAAGGGTATAATGTCTTTGTGTAAAATTTATGTAACAGGCAGAAGGAAACGTCAACGTACCCATAAAGTATATATATTCTTGGTCAGCATCAATAGCCGCGTCGATCGAGATATGTTCTTCTGTCCGTCCTTCCGTCTATGTCTCCGTTTAAGCAAACGGAAGAACCTGTAAGAGCAAGAGACTTTAAATTATTGAACGTAGACCTCCCTGGTTCCCGCGAAGAAGGATTTTCGAACAAGGTTCTTAAGTTTTATAAGAAGAAGTATGAAGTTCTGTAATTTTGTAGCTTTCTCCAACTTTTTTTTTATATATGTACTACAGATCAAGGGAATTTTACTATTTGTATTCCTCTCCACATAACTGGAAGAATGTGCGATTCATAGCTGTGATTTTTGGTATACAAAGACAGTTGAATGTCATTTTAAAGTTTGAAAATTTCATAAGAATCGGACTAGAAGCAACAAAGTTATCATAGATTAAGTTCTTTAAAGAGTGCAGCTGTGGGAAAGAAGAAGCATAGCCAGGGCGTGGGCGTGTTCCTGTATGTGTGTGAATATGTGTGTGTATATGTGTGCGAGTGTGAATGTGTGTGCGTGTGTGAATGTGTGTGTGCGTGTGTGTGAGTGTGCGTGTGTGAATGTGTGTGTGTTCTTTTGTTGTGGAAGGAAGTTTGATCTGCAAAGACATTTCGGTTGACAGCTCGAAACTGGTTGTAGGGTATCTGCTAGTCGTGCAGACTCTTGCCCTAACTTTCCCTATAGCCCGCGGCGTTGAGCACTTTGCCACATTTTGTTGGCTTGTTTGCACTGACCTCATCAGGAATGAGAGGCGGGGCGGGACAGGGCGAGGCGAGGCGGGGTCCTCGTCTAGGGACTCGCATTTGTTTGTATGCGCAAATATTGAATTTGTGATTTTTTTTCGGGGCCAGCTACTAGTTATATTTGTTTGCTGCGCTCACACTTTAGAGTTTTTCAATTTTTCATGTGTTTCCACTTATTTTGCCTTTGTTTCTTTGTCGCTTCTCGCTTCGCTTCTCGCATTTGTTTGCTTAATTTTTTGCTGCTCGAAGGACAAAAAATGAGGAAAAAAAAAGAGGAAGAAAACTAGACAAAACTTTGCTTTTGTCGCTCTTTTCATATTTTCATTGTAATTCAATTGTGTTCGCAGCTTTTTCTTAGTTTTGCACCCTGTAAATGGGGTCAATGGGGTATGTTGGTTTGGGCGAGAGAGAGGGAGGGAAGAGTTTCCTTTAGGTATAAAGTATATATTCCACTCAAGCTCGATTGTCTTCGATTTGAGGGATTATAAAAGCTAGAGAGTTGATTCTTTTAGTCCTATCAAATCGATAAGTTATCGATAACTTTCCCTGTTCTCACTTAATCGATATCAAATTCATATCAAGTCTCTGCTTCTTGCTTGTATCTTAAAACTTATAAGAGCTGGAGACTCCAAATTTGTTATGTGGGACATATAAGATTCTACACAGATCTAAAGTCTTTCACTTTTTGGTTTGGAAGAAGATAGAAGATAGCCAGAGTATAGAGTGCGTGTGTGTAAAGGGTATCTTCTAGTCGTGTACTTCCGTCTCTTGCGCTCTTGTTTTTCTTTCTTCTTTTTTTTGGTAAAATGTTTGTCTTTACTTGACAACAAAGGCAGCTCGTCACAGACATACATTTATCTGAGAGATGCTATGAAAGGGGTGTGTCCCGCCTCCCCCCCTCACACACGCACACACACC
This sequence comes from Drosophila kanekoi, assembly GCA_037075305.1. Lineage (NCBI taxonomy): Eukaryota > Metazoa > Arthropoda > Insecta > Diptera > Drosophilidae > Drosophila > Drosophila kanekoi. The sequence continues at coordinate 1,519,017 of JBAMCE010000566.1, read as the reverse complement.
CACACACACACACGGACATTTGTGAATTGAAATTCAAAGCATCAAATTGGCATGCAATCATCCAGAAACTCAACATATGCTATCCATATAATTTTCGAGCACTTTCCCAGTTGACAAAGACATCTCCTGCTTCTTCTTCTCCTGCTTCTTCTTCTTCTAATGCATCCTCACAAATTAGAATCAATCGCTTCACTGGTTAATTCTCTAGATTCTAAATATTGACTTGTGAAATTTCCCAGCTTCATTCCAAATGTTCTTAAGAATTCCTTTGTCTCCAAACCTTTGTGAAAGCTGAAGCAATTGGTCAAATTTTGTCCGTGTTTTGACTTTTAGATAAGTTTTGTATTTAGGGACATTTTTCGTCAAAGTGCCCTTCCTTAAGAAAAGTTCCCATCCCTAGAAATTGTCTTCCCTCTTGTTAAGTCCCACATTTTTGGTGAATTTTTCTCTTAAAAGTATTGTGCAGAAAGAAACTTGTGAGAAATGAAAAGAAATTGACTCGTAAATTTCCCAAGTCCCTAGAAATTTTCCTCCTACCTCGAGCTACCAAAAAATACGCTTCCTTTCCTTTAAATTTCCATAACTTGTACAAAACTTGGGCAATTTTTATGTTCCATTCCATTTGAGGGAAATTCGAGCCTGAACTACTTGGAAATCGAAATCAAATGGACTAAATAGGGAAATTTGAGCCTGAACTACTTGGAAATCGAAATCAAATGATCTAAATAGGGAAATTTAAGCTTGGACTATTTGGAATTCGCAACACATCTTCCGACACATCTTTAACCCCACAAAAACGTGTGATGTGGCACTTATGTGAGGGCACACAAAAGCATTTTAGTTAAAGAGAAAACAATTTGAAGCAGAAAACTTAATTTTCGTTAGTCCTGGCAGCAGGCGAGTGATTAATGATATCAACGGAGGGAAAGTGTCCATAAAAATGTTATGAAAACGCATTCGAAAATTTCATTAAATTGTTATAAATGGAAGGAAACATTTCTCAAAATGGGGAATTCAATTTGCAAATGCAGCGAAATCTATCAAAGAGCTCAAATCAAATCTGAGCCAGCCGATCTGAGCGTAGGCCACACATGCCGCATGCCACATGCCACATGCCACACACACAAATAATAGCCTCCAGCTGAAGCCGAGTCCTAATCCCAATTCCAATCGACCCACACGACTTTCTATTTGACCAGTTAAATGACCAGAGGGCTGAACAGAACAGGGGCAGGGGCAGGGACAGGAGGGGATTGGGCTGCGGCACTTTGAATATGAACTGAAAAACTGAAAGCGTTTTTGGGGGTCCCTTTGAACGAGCGTCTGCAACGGACTGATAACATTCAAAGAGCGATGCTCTCGAGTGTACCAATTACGTGTGAGTGCCGAGTCCCTGTTCCTCCCGCCCGGAGGCCATTTCCCCCTGTCCTGGTCGGCAGGCGGGGCGGCTGTACCCTGCAGTTGATAAGCCAGTGCTTGAAGACGCCATTGAAAAGCTTTTGATCTATACAAAAAGGAAGCAGGAAAACTCCCCCCGATATTACCCTTATTTTGAAAGGAGCAGCATAAATAATTAAAAACTAGTATTAACTTTTTATGCATGTAGACTTGCAAATTTGGTTATTGGCTTTAAATTATTCATGATTTTAAGTTGTTTTTAATTTTTGCTTGCATATTTGCATAAAATTAACATAAAAGCCCCAATTTCCCATAGTTGCAGGTTATAATAAGTACCTTTTTGTCATAGGGGAAGTAAAATGAACCAAAGCATGAAAAAAGTACCAGTGCAGGTACATTTTTAGCATGGCTGCAACTGCATGAGAGAGCGAAAGAGAAGGGGAGGGGGGGGGGGGCATTATACATGTTGGGAAATAATTTATTCTCTTATTTATGTCGCCTCAACGAGCGAGACAGCGCGAACATTGTTGTTGCTGCATGAGCAGCAGCGACATCTTATTATAAGTCATCAGCTTTTGATCCCGTTGGTTGTCCGAATGGTTGTTGTATTAGGGCAAAGATTGGCTTAGCATAGGCGCGCGCCTTATATGCAAATTTAGTTTGTGCGTGTCTGCCCTGTTGATCGGTCGTATGCTCGTGGGTGCGTATAGGTGTTTTTTGTTTTGCGCATCATAATTAACAAGCGGCTGCTAATCGCGACAAGTTCGTTCGTGTGTGTGTGATCTTTGTTTTGTTTGTTAATGTGCTGGATATCGGTAATTCAGCCGTTTTCCGTGCATTTGGTCAATGTAAAAATACATATAGTTTTCGGTGCAGAGCTTTTTTCACCAGCAATAAATGGCGCGCTTTAGAGCTGCATTCACATTCAGAGAGCGCGATAGAGAGAGATCCCGTTGTTTGCGTGTGCAAGCAGCGGGCATTGTGTGAGCGCAGCTTTGTTGTTGTATTAGTGCAAAGGCTGGATTAGTGTAGGCGCGCGCTCTATATATGTATGTATATGCAAATTTAGTCCGTGCGCTTCTGCTCTATTGTTCAGTCGTATTCTCGTGAGTGTGTACACCATTTTTTTTTGCGAATAATAATTAGCTAGCGGCTGTTAATCGCGACAAGTTCGTTCGCGTGTGTTTGTGTTTTTTGTTTTGTTTGTTAATGTGTTTAATTCAACCGTTTACCGTGCATTTGGTAAATTTTATAATACATATAGTTTTCGGTGCAGAGCTTTTTCACCAGCATTAAATGGCGACCATTTGAGCTGCATTCGCATTCAGTGAGCGAGAGAGGAAGCGAGGGGGGGGGGCGACTTTATACATGTTGCGAAATAATTTATTCGCGTACTATTGCCGCGGCATTTAGCATTGCTTTTGATCCCGTTACATATTTGTCTACGCAGCAGCAGCTAAAAGAGATTGCGAGCAAGAGAGCGCGAACATTGTTGTTGCTGCAAGAGCAGCGGCTTTTCATTCCGTTGTTTGCGTGTGCAAGGAGCGAGGCATGTGTGAGTGCGGCTCCGTAGGCGCGCGCTCTATCTGTATGCAAATTAAGTACGTGCGCTTTTACCCAGTTGTTCGGTCGTATGCGCGTGTGTATGTATAAGAGTGTCATAATAAAAAGGCGGCCTTTAATCGCGAATAGTTCGTTCGCGTGTGTGTGTGTGAGTAATTTTTTTTGTTTTTTTATGTGTTTTGTGGTGCAGAGCTTTTTCGCCAGCAATCGTTTAGTGCGCATTTGATTTGCATCCATGTTCAGAGAGCGCGAGAGAGGGAGAGTGTGTGTAAAAGCGAAATTAGGAAGAAGAGAAACAACAATGGCGTTACAAGTAAGCGTGTTGATGTTATTAATACATGATATATATGATATATATTTACCAGGGCTGTCAAAACAATGTCTGTGGTTCGATTCACGAACCAAGCTATTTGATTCGTGAACTTGGATAATTTTGAATTTAAAATTAAAGAAAGTTAATTTCTATGTCCGTTAACAAACAGTTTCTTGTGGTTTTGATTGGATTGTGTTTCTGTTTGTCTGCTTGATGTCCGCTCTTTAATAGTTTACAGCTTAAGCCGTTCGCAATCAAACCCGATTCATAAGACTTGATATTTTTGTAATATTTCAATTACTTAGAACTAATGTGCTATAAAACAAATTAATTGAATGAAAATGTTTAAATACCTATATAGAAATAAGTCGAAATTTCCCACTCCCCATCTGATTTTCGCGACGCTTGGTTTGGCCTCTAGATCAATTTAAATTTGGCAATAATTTCCCTTCTTAAAATAAAACAATTTAAAAGTGGGCCACAACTGGTTCCCAACTGTAAATGCCTTTACTGTCAATAGCCAAAGACTCTTAACAATAGAAATAAAAAACAACAAGAAGGACAACAATCGCCGCCCTTTTAGTAGACCATATGACATAACTATGTGTGAATTTATGGCATAAACCCTTTTTCCTTGTGTTTTTTGTTTTTTTGTTGCCCTAAACGAATCAGCGAATGGCACCAAACCGAACCCACCCTCACTCCAAGTCTAAAACTTTGCCTTGCCTCGTGGTTGGGGTTGGGGTGGGGGATGGTCAATGGGATTTACACGCTTGCCTCGATATACAAATAAGGGTTTCATGCGGCGCGGTTCGCTTCAATATTGAGTGTCGCACGGCAAAGATGAAGTGATTTCTTATCCAACAAATCCACTCCCGAGATTTTGCCACCAGGTTTCCAACAAAAAAAAACGTAAAGGGGTTGGTGCGGGTCGCTCCCTTTGTTTGGCTGTGTGTGTGTGCTTATGTGTGTGTGTCTAAAGGAAGTTTATTAAAAAATGGTGTGTTTGCGCTTGGCGCGTGTCCTGGCGGATGGGATTCCCTTTCTTTTTCCTTGGGCCCAGAAATCAGTTAACTAAATATGTTGTTAAATATTTATTTAGGGAGCTTCTAATGAGATTCAAGTGTACTTAGGATCAAGGGTTGCCCTCAAATGGCACCTAATTGAATTATAAATCAAATCCCAGGCTTACCTTGTTTCGAACGGTACCAAGAGTTAGGTTTTGATGGTTTTCTAGGGCATCTTATTAATCTATGTTTAATCGGCAATAAGAATCCTTTTCTGGCAAACAAGTTTTCACTGTTTTACAATCGTTGTATATCAACTCATATCAGCTTTGATCTGCTTGAGAAGTCATGAATATTCCTTTGTTTATTTAAAAGAATTGTTCATAATTTAGGAAGGACATATTCAGAGTTATTTTTTTATATACACACAGGAAGTAGAGATCAGTTTAGAGGGAGAGCAGGAGAAATAAGAGATAGAGAGAGAGAGAGAGAAAGACATAGCAGGTGTGGGAGACAGACCCAGAGAAAGTGTAAAGTAAGCATTATACGCAAAATTTAAGTTAATGAGAGTACCTGCGCCTCTTGCTAATATAACTTTTATATGCAAAGAATAAAACTGGTTGAGATTTCTTTTTCTTTTAAATTTACATAAATAGAAATGAGCTTACCATATATACATACATCCATTCAGACATACATACATACATTCACACATACATACATACATAGATTCACACATACATACATACATCCATTCACACATACATACATACATACATACATACATACATACATACATACATACATACGTACACGTACATACTTACTTACATACTTACATTCTTGAGCACTTACATGCAAAACATTGTATAGCAAAAAATGAGGTTGGCACAGAAAAAAACACCAAGTCAAAGCATGAAAACTTGCAGGGCTTACTAGAATTTATGAGAATCGAGTAGAAGGGCTTCACTTAAAAAGACGTTTTATTTAATTTGCAGCAGAGCTGACATAGCTTTTGTTTTCTAAGACACATATTTGCTATACATACATACATATATTCATACATACATACATACATACATACATACATACAAAGACACATACATACAGACATACATACATACATACATATATACTTAAGTATATACATACATATATTCATACATACATGCATACATACATACATACATACATACATGCATACATACATACATACATTCATACATACATAAATACATACATACATACATACATACATACATACATACATACATGTATGCATACATACATATGTACATGCATACATACTTACATACATTTTTCTGTTTTTCGAATACCCCCAATGAAAACAACAACAATTTTTCAATCAAGTTTTTAAATAATTTTTATTGAAATTTTTTTTTGTTTTTCTGTGTGTTAAGATCTAAGAGTTCAGATCAATTTACAATTGGACATTGTACAACAATATCATTATACATATATATATATATATATATATATAGATACATATATATGTATAGTATTATATAGATAGTATGTTACATAGGTGTCTAAGTTTAATATTAAATATATTTAAATTTATGTATAATATATATATATATATATATATATATATATATATATATATATATGTGTGTGTGCAGTATAAATACTTGATAGATCGGCATGCTGAACACATATACAGAGACAACAAACAGTTGGGGTTAGAATGGGGTAGAAATTCGTATAGCTAGGAACTAGGAGGAACTCTCTACATAGATCCAATATAATGCCCAATTGGCCTGTATATATACTATATATACTATATATGTTTCTGTACTCGTAAATTCGTTATGGAATGCTGCTGATACGACTTGACTATCACCTAGGGGAATGGGCGTGGCCAGGGGCAGGAGCGGGGGCAGGGGCTAGGGGATTGGGTTCATACGATATGCAGTTTTTGGAATGCTTGTGGAAGATTTGGAGTACTCGCTCTCGCTCTCTCTCGCTCTCTCTCTTTCTATATACAAGCTGACCAGAGCTGGCAGCTGGGAGCACATCATTCGCCGGAGCTGATGGAGCTGCCGCAATGGGAGCCGCCTGCCTCGAGCAGTACATGACCGCCATTGGACATGTTTAGGGCTTGCGGCGGATAGCCAAAGGCATGAGAGCTCAACGGTGTGCCGGTGGGACTGTCGAGGTCGAGCGAGGGATTGATGCGCTTCTCCTTCTGGCGGCGATTGCAGAACCAGACGCGCACCACCTCCTTGTCCATGTGCAGGCGCTCCGACAGCTGATTGATCTCCTCCGAGGTGGGCTTGCAGTTCAGCACGAAGGCCTGCTCGAGGGCGCCGCGTATGGTCGTCTCAATGGAGGTGCGCTTCTTGCGCCGCCTGCCCAGTATGCTCTCCGGCGTGCTGGACAGATTGGTGGTCATCGTATTGATATTGAAGACACCGCCCGCCGACTTGGCCACACTCGAGTCGGCGTCCTCTAGCCACTTTTGCAGCAGCGGCTTCAGCTTGCACATGTTCTTGAAGCTGAGATTTAGAGCCTCGAAGCGCGAGATGGTCGTCTGGGAGAAGTCGTTGCCATAGAGCTTGCCCATGGCCAGGCCGACGTCGCCCTGGGTGAAGCCGAGCTTGATGCGACGCTGCTTGAACGTCTTGGCGAACTGCTCCAGCTCCTCCAGATCGGTTGTCTCTTCCGGCGACTGCTCCAGCTTGGTGGCCATCACAGCGGCCACCGTGGCGCCGCTAGCCAACGGCTTGGGCGTGCTCGACGCATTCGTCGTCGTCATCGTCTGATGCTGCTGCTGCTGCATGCTGGGCGTGTTGGGCGTGAGGACGGCGCTGCTCAGGCCCAATCCTGCCGCCGCCAGGGAATTGGGCGGCGTGCGCTGCGCCTGCTGCGGCTCCATCGAGCGCGCCACGGGACTTAGCGAGGGACTGCGCAGCGGCGACTTGTTAAGCGGCGTGGAATAGTGACGCGTGGGCAGTGGCAGCTGCTGCTCCCGCTGCTGCTGCTTGAGCTGCTGCAGCGCCTGGAACTGGGCGAGCGCTTGCAGCGAGTTCTGCAGCAGAAACTGTGTCGCCAGATTGGGATTGGGAAATGCCTCGGGCGCCAGTTGACGCACCATCTCGATGTAGCTGTGCAGCTGCAGCTGCAGCGCCTGCTGCATATCCTCCGGCCCGAAGCCCAGTGGCGGCACTGCCGGCGGCAGGCCCAGTCCGGTGGGGGGCGTGGCTGGGGCGGCAACAGACTGTGTCGGGAGCGCAGGCTCGGCCGTGTGGTCCAGGGCCAGGCGCTTGGCAGCTGGCGAAACGCTGCGCGCCAAGTTGAGCACCTCGTTCTCCATTTCGGCGTCCAATTGGCGTGCGCTGCGTTTGCTGCTCAAATTCTGCGCCACATCCTCCTCCAGCTCGTCTTCCTCCTCCTCCTCTTCCTCATAGCTCTTGCCGCAGTCTGTAAAAAAAAAGGAAAATTTGCGTTATTTACAGATGAAATGAATAATACTTAATCACATACAGGTGAATGATTGACTGAGTGATTACTGTTTGATTGATTGATTGAAGGACTGACTGTATGAGTGATTGAGTGTCCGATTGACTGACTTATTCGCTTATTACTGATTGATACCGCGCTGAAATCACTTTGATTACTAGATTGATTACTTAGCCAATCATCCATTTAACTAGCGGCTGATTGACTGACTGCTTCACTTACTGATTGAATGACTGACTGACTTATTTATTCAGCGGATCGACTGCTTTACCAATTGATTGACTAACTGACCGACTGACTTATTTACTCACTAATTGACTGATTGATGTGATTGATTGTGTAATAGAATAAACAACTAAATTGCAAAATTGATTGATTGATTGACTGGCTGATTTATTGACTGATTGATTGATCGACTGCCTGACTAGCTGACATACATATTCCAGCTCAGTTTCAGCTCTAACTGAAGGACTAACACCTTGACCGGGCAATGCCGGCTAATGCTCGGCTGGGTTTTATATAAATTCTATGTATATTCTGTTGTTAAAAATATATTTTTTCAATTTTCCAACTCAATGAAGTTGCAAGTAGCCAGGACATAGCAGGACAACACGCATCGCATAATTCAATTCCCCAGCCTCCCCGCACCTCCTCCTACCCCTTCACGACTGGCCAGAGGCCGCCCCGTCCCCTCCCTCGGGGCAAGTTTTCAATATTTCTGCTATTTTAAGGCAAATTTTATTCAATCTTCCAATTGAATGCGCCTTCTGCTTAGTCCTTGGCCCTTGCTTGTTGTCCTGCGGTTAGCTGCTGCATTGCCGCCGATAGACGCTCAAGCGGAAGGGTTTGCTTTGTGCCACGCCCCCCTCTGGTCCATAGACCAGATCAAAATTCAATCATGCATAATAATTGAAAAATCGCCGCGCACAGGCCACAGGACGCAGGACACAGGCCACAGGAAGCTTTTCATAACTTTTTGTTTTTGCTTTTTCTTTCAATATTTTTTGTTTTGTTTTTTTCTTTTTTTCGAGATCTGCCCAGCTCAAATTTCATAATGTGTCATGAGCATTTATTGAGCATCTATTATTGCCTTTTGAATTTCGAATATCAAAGCATATTCAGGAACTTCCTGTAAGATAATCCCCCATGAACTTGAGTCAAAGATTTGTTATGAAAAACTTTTCATTGTGTGTTATATGAAAATTCATTTGGAATTTAAGATTTGATGAGGAAATGCATTTTCTATTGAAAATATGCTCTTAAATACGCTTTTTATCAATGTTTTTTTCTCACATTTCGATAAGTATTTGATGCACCTTCTCGTGTTTTTCAACACTTTTTTTCTATCTCTATTTCGAACTAAACGCAGAAAAATTTTAGATTCATTTTGAAGCGAATTACCTGAAATATTTATCAAAATAAGAACAAATTGTTAACAAATTGTCAAAACTTCGAAAAATATTTGATAAATGTCCAAGAAAAACCTTTTCTTTTGTTAAATATGCTTGAGGCTTAGGCTTTGGCCTCTCTTTAGATCCAAATAGTTCGGGATTCGAGATTAAGTTTCTGTTTTGAAAAGTTAAAAAGAATTTGTTAAATTTGATTTGGGAATTACTTCAACCCCTTCAAGCATAGAATTTGAACCTGTTTTAAACGTTGCTCGCTTTTGGGTTCGGCTTGTTTAAAGCGGTTTTACGGCTAGTCAGTTCTGGTAAAGGGGTAAGAACTTTGATTTTCGATGCGGGTGTTCATTTGTGGAAGGGGTTGGGGGAGGGGGAGTTTTGAACAAGGCTATGCGGGCAGCTGTTTTTATGACTTACGAATCGGCTAATATAATTAGCTGAAAAACGCAGTCAGCTTAAAAAAAAAAAAAGAAGCAAAATCACATAACTGCATAAGGGTTTAGCAAAAACCCTCCCTCCGCCCCCCGGTGCACTGCAACCCCCTGTTGTTGGCATTTTTTAAGCAATTCGTTACAGTTGCGCACAAGCCGAGGATTTTCCATTTTACGATTATGATTTTTTAAACAGGGTTAAATCCGGAATGCAACTTGTGATTGGCATAAAAAAGGGTTTTGTGCTGAGAGAGGGAGAAGAAAAGGGGAAAAGTCAAGAAGCTGCAGGCTACAAACTATTTTTGGCCATGGCAGCGGGCAGAGCCCTGCAGCGACAGGGCACCAGGTTCCTAGTTCGAACCCCCAACTCGCAAATCGAACCTGAACCAGGTGATGCTGCGTTTTGTCTTTGCCTCAGCAGATGTCCTGCCCCTGCCCCTGCCCCTGTCCCTCTCCCCTTTGTTGTTGCTGCTGGTCGAATACAATGGCAAAATGTGTGAATGTTTCCACTGACAAATGAAGTGTTGCTGCCCCTTGTTGTTGCTGCACTCTCGCACGCTCACTTCTCTCGCTTCTCTCTCTCTTTTGGGCTGCATTTAGGGGTTGCTCGCTCGTGGGGTGTCGCCTGAGTTTCCCTTTTTCCCTTCTTTTCGGGAATGCAACGGCGCAAAGTGCGTTGCGATTTATGGGAAAGATAAAACGAAACGCAAATGTGCACATATATATTTGTATGCTGTGCATGTGCTCAAACTATCCAATTATGCGCTGCTTATTACAGGGTATCCAACTTAAAAACAAGCATGTTAAGCAATTTAATTTAAGCAATTTAAACCATTTCAAATCGTTTTAAAAGGTGCAAAGAGAAGGGCTAAAGTAGATATTTCTTAAGTTATGAGAATAGTTAAGAAACAAACTTTAAATAAGCACACATGGAAGTACTTAAAGAGGTATCTGACTGGAAGATACCCTATATTTCCGCTCAGCTACTGAGTAATCAAAATGCTGTGCGGCTGTGCGTCTTCTTTCCTTTATACCCAATACCAAGAAAAATTATAAACACTACGAAAGAAAATTTGTAGACTGGCTTTTAATCTGGCTTTTCATGTGGCTTTTCCCACTGCTTTCCAAAAGCCAGGCGACATGTGCTTATATTCCCTCTGCATATACCCTGTGTCCGGAGAATACGTTCTCGATTAACTTTGTTATTTAAAGTCCGTTCTTTAACTAGAATATACCCTGAATTCAGCCGAGCTGTGGAGCAGTTAAACTTCTTTATGGCTGTGATTCTTCTTTCCTCTATACCCTATACTTAATGGAACGCACTGTCCTACGTTCTCGATGAACTTCGTTGTTTTCAGTCTGTTCTCTATGATGTTTTCAGGGATTGAAAATTACATAGAAAAGTGCGTATATACCAAAGCCCAAGGCTCTAACGCTAAGAATGTGTTCTTTACCATTTTGGGAGATGTTCTGTGTAGTTATCCAGAAAATGATATATTTCTTATGAGCATAAGTTATACAAGAAACTGCATACCAAGTTTTGTGTACATAACTCTTAAAGTTCTCGAGTTATGCTCAAGTTTAAAGAATAGGCTAAAGATTGCAAGCCGATCTAAATTTGTCCAGAGAGTAGTTCGCCTTGAATCAATTACATATTGCAATTGCAACAAATTTTACACGCTTCCTCTCCAATATATCTCTTATAAATCCCTATCTTTCATCATATTTGCCTCTAGCAACCACTTCAACTCTTTAAAGTCCCATGAAACCACAAATAAAAACACCAAGCGAAACGCCCTCGTAACGCCCCGCTTGAGAAACGCGCACCCAATCAATAAAAAAAGAGCAAACAGGAACCGCTGATTATAATATCACATCGTCGAGAGGCTTGCCGCACAAATTACCCTATCAAGAGTCGACAATTAGCTTCACGCAACCTAATCCTTTCGGGGCCCAACCCCGGCGGAAGAGGCGTGCAATTTGAATAAGAGTCAACAGTCAACAAGTGGCACTTAAAAAGCCGCCTAACCCTGCCGCGAGGTAAGGGTTACGCTTGCCGTGTGTGAAGGGGGCCCAAAACAATTTACCGCACGCTTTACACCTCGTTGCTATTCAAATGATATGTTAAACAGGCGCAGGCAGCAACAGTTGATTGGCTACCCTAACCTCCTCGCTCTTTAGCCCAACCTCAAATAAGCAGCAACCCTTTTTTTTACGAAGGGTTCACTTTTTTTGTTTGTTGTTTGTCGTTTGTTGTTGTGACATAATTTAAATAAACGCGCGTCGCGTTAATTTGCGTAAACCAATGAGAATGCAAGTTTAATTGCCGGTCGCTGATATGGGTGGCAACCCTGTGCAGTGTGTATTTAAATGAGGGTTGCCATTCAAATTTAGTACTCATCGAGGGTTGGGCAAAACAAGCGCTATGCATGTTTTTGCATAGATTAGCCGCGCTTTGTTATGCTCCGCTAGGAAGGGAGGGAGGGAGGTAGGGTAGGGAAGAGGTCGAGCGAGGGGAGGGGGAGGGGGGAGTAGTTAAAGGTCATCAGTTAGGGTCGCCTCGCTTACATAATTGCTGGCACAATCAAATTGAAATGCGCAGTTGTTGCCAAAAGACGATACGAAATTTACATTTTGACAAATTGTTATTTTTATTTTGTTTGTTAGGGTTTCGCCCCGAGGGTGAGAGGAGAAGGAACAACTCAGGCGGGGGTACGACGGGGTCAAAAGTGTGTGCATTGTCTGCGTATATTGGTGTGTCAGTTTGTGTGTGTGTATAACCTTTTGCATATGCTGTGGGGGTTGTTAGCATACTTGAATAGTTTCAGAACTCCCGCAAATTTCGCCAGGGTTGCAACTGCGCTTTGTTCCGAGTTGTGGGTGTGCGACATTACGCAGCATGTGCGTGTGCGTGTGTGTGGAGGGGGGAAGGGTTCCGCTTCACAAACGAAAATTTGCAAAATTTTTGTTTAAAATATGAACTGGGATAGAAGTATATACATATGTATACATATATTCTCTTTGAACAGTCGAGTAGTTAGAGCTATGTATAGTTAAAGATATACATATTAACTTGTTTTAAGATAACCCAATGACTTATTGTAGTCTAATAATAAGCAAAAACGCCTTTTTCAACACTAAAATTGCGTTTAAGTGCATGCAAATTTCATTTTTCAACACTGAATTTCTCTTGGGCCCATTTTTATGACACTTTTCAAGCATGTTTGTGGCTTTTTATAATAAACATGAATTTCTTAAGTGTTTAAGTGGAAACCCTAACATATGAGGCTTTTGCAACACTGAAATTATGCAATTGCTTAACTTTTTATGCACAACAGTTAGATATCTCTACGAGCATATGTCGCCCAATACACGACAAATGAGCATTTTACAACACTGAATTGCATTCTCAATTGCATTTTTCGAATATTTTAGTAGAAAATTTGTTGATTTTCTTCTTTTATAAACCTTCAGACGACCGCTTTTGGCATTTTTCAACACTGCAACTAAGTTTCTTTGTAAAACTTTCTTACGAAAGCTTTTAGTCAAATTTTTCAACACTGAAATTCTTTCTTTAATTCACAAAGTATTTTACTCTGCTGCCTAGGTGCCTGTCAAGGACCCTAGATCATTAAAGGGGTTTCGAGTCTCACTTAAGTCACGTGCATGGCAGCCGCTACCTAAGCCCGAGTCCCAAGTCCCGATTCTCGATTCCCGAGCGTCTAACCCAGAAACAGACACTCGACTGGCACGCTCTGAGCTCGGGCTGAGCCTCAGGCTCATCCTTCGACTCGAGCTGCAACTGGCTGTGGGGTTGTCTTTGTCGTTGTTGTTGTTGTTGCATATCCTTTTTCGAAAAACTATAAAATTTGCCCATAACTCCATCCCCGACCCGGCCCCGACCCGACCGTACAGAGAGACATCAATAAATTGGCTACGTAGCTCGTGTGAGTAATCAATTTTGCCACAAAGTAGCCACGTTCCACGCGACCAAAAGGCAAATCGAACCCCTAAACATATTTCTGTATCTATTTTTTTTTATTTTCTATTTTGGTGCATGTCTGCTGAATGTTGGCAAAGGATTACGAGCATACCTGATAGAGATCGCAGGGGAGATGGCGGTGTCGGTGAGTTTGACATGTGTCGCTGCATAACTGCAAAGAAATGAAAGACAAAAAAAACCAAATGTAAATGATAAATTCTTGCGGTTCGAGCGTTTCGAGAGGCTCCTGGCCAGAGCATGTCCACATGTGAGAATTTAAAAAGAAATTACAACTAATTTTGGTATTTTCAAAGTAATTAAATCAAAATCTACAAAAGAAAGAGGATTTTCAAGCAGATCTATCGATAGAATATATATCGATAAGGCACTAAGCTGCCTATCGATAAGGAAAAGATTTGCCTATCGGTTAGCTATTGCTTAAACATTGCCAATCGAAGACATATTAAGATGCAACATATAAAAATACTTATCAATAGCTAAATTGATAAAGTTGACTATCGAATAAGCATATAAAACGCTTTGCATATCTAAGTTTCCTTGCAATTAATGATATCGATAGCAGACTCTTTTGATAAAGTTGTCGATCGATAGATATTTGAGTTGTCCATCGATTGCATCTTGTGTTGCTTACCGAGAGAGCTTTAAAATGTCTATCGATAAGTGCTTGAGCTGCCTATCGATACCACATTCTATGGCCTATCGATATCATATGGAAATTCATATCGATATTTGTAGCACTTGCTTAAAGTAGTTTATCGATAGATCCTTGAGTCTTGTCTATCGTTTACCTACATTGTCTATCGATAGCATCTTGGAATGCTTATCGATAGAGCATTGAGGTATCTATCGATTGTAGCTTTCAATATTTATCGACTATTGAATTCTCTCCCCCAAAACGTGCTGCACGCTTCCTGCATCCTGTTTGCAGGCTAAGGCTTTCAATTTATGGCACAACACAGTTTTCTTTTGGTGGTTGCAGTTGGGGTCTTCGTCTGGGTGTTGTCTGTTTTTGGCGAGTGTCTCTGACACACACACACAGTCGCACACACACATTTTGGTCATCGCTTGTCCATTTGGTCTGCTTGGCTGCCCTCTGTCCACTTGGCTCGTAAAATGTCCATTAGTATTTACGGTTCTTCGTTTCAGCGTAACATGCAAAAATTTCCCTGTCTCTTGATGTCCTTTGAGTGCTGTCCTTCGAGTGTTTTGCGAGCGCTGTAAACTTTTTTTAAGAGCTCCACACGCTCGCCTTATGCCAGTCGACGGCTCAGCAATGAAATCAGCATGAAGTTAAATTAAACTTGAATACTTGGAAGTCTTTAAATCGTAAAGTCTGCCCGGAAAATTGCATTTGTAATTCGTTTTCTGGCGTCAAAATATATCGATTGCTTTTCGAATTAACTTTTAAGATATTTAAATAATACAAATTGCGGCTTGGATTAGATTTTGATAAGAACAAAAATAGTTTGTATGAAGTATATGTTATTGATATATCTTGCCTTCGATTTGGAGACATGCTTATTGAGCACAATTCGAAATTGGATTCTGGCATAGTATATACAGCTTTAGAATACTTCACTTTTGGCATATGTCTGCCCTTTGCTCATTTTTAAAGACATGTCTACGCGCTTTGGCATATATACACTCTTTTATGAAGTATTTAAGACCTGAGAGTTTCGTCAAGATTGGACTATAAAGACCCAAGTTATTTGAGAGCACATATCGTAAAGTGCGGGTGTTTGCTCGGAAGGAAGCTGTAACCACAACTAGACACTGGGCTTTAGGGTATCTAGAGAGCTCTTACTTTCACTTTTAGACAATATCACCCGATAGGTGTTAGGTTTTAATGTATTCCCTAGTCGTGCACTCCCTCTTGCTTTCACTTTTCGAATATCTCAGCCTCTTTCTCATCTTTAAAGATAGACCTTAGGTTGTAGGCTATCTCCTTGTCGTGCACATATCATCTACCATTCCTCATTCTTAAAGATAGTTCTTAGGTTGTAGGGTATCTCCTAGTCGTGTACTCTCCACTAGAGACCTCTTAGCTACCCCTGTCAGTTTTTCCTTTGCTTATCTTTATTCAGAATAGCTTATTGGGGCATTATCGCATCTAACCAGCACTTGGAACTGTTTCTACGACTATCTATGCAAAATCCTGTTACACACACACACTCACACACACGCGCACACATACACACTTTGAATACACACATATGTGTCGAGCTGAGGCTCGCCAGCCGGGTCGTGTCCACCCTGTGGCCGAGTTTTTTGTTGGGTTTTTTGTTTTGCAAAGTAGATATTATATTTATAGCTCCCCCGGGGCGTAAACAAAGTGTCCCATACCCACACACACACTCGCTCGCACTTGGATTGGGTAAAAAAAGGCGACATATTTTTACGACAATATATGGCAGACGAAATGCCTTGGAATCCTTGTGCATAATGCTTCAGCCTGACATTATAAATATACAGATTACCCCATCGGACAAACTCGTAATGGGTTTTGTGGTGGCTGGTTCGAATCCTCGCCGTGTCCGAGTCCGAAGTCCCTTTTTAAAGACTTGGCGCTGATCTCTGCATGTTTAACAAAATTTTGCGTGTGTTTTTTATTTTGCCTTCAGGCCTTCAGGCAATTAAAAAGGACACGCATTTCCTTGCACCTAAGGCTTAAATGTAATTACACAAAATTTGGCTTTTGTGGTCTTTTTTCTGTCTTCTCTCTTTTTATGGCTAGGAAAATTAAGGGAAAATTGCACGCCTTACAGTGAAACAAAAAAAGACGCAGCTTTGTTTTTCTTTCCATCCCATTTTTTTAAGGACATATGCCCGATGTGCCTTGCCTTTGTGCGTGTGTGTGTGTATGTGTGAATGCAAATACCTGAGACGCAGTTTTGGGCACAGGTAAAAAAAAGGACAACGGAGAGAGAGGACTCGGTGCGGGATGCAAATGCCAACAAAATAATGATCACACGCACAGTGGGGCGCGGCATCTGCAGCAGCAGGAGATGCAGCTCATGATGCCGAATCAAAACTATACCAAATGCCATGAAATTGAAGATCTCGATATGGAAATGAAAATGGACATGTAGAAATTCTATGCCTCGCAATTGAATAGGTGCGGGCGTGCGTCTTTTGTAATCAGCTCAGGCGGCATTTGGTTGCAAGGTTGAGTTTTTTCTTCAGAGTTTTACCGAAAGTGAAAGCCACAGGTGGAGGCAGAAGGTTTACTCGAAGTTGGCCAAAGACTGACACTGCTTCTTATAAAATATACATAAGAGCCTATATACTGAGGTTTTCAGTATAGTCAAGTTTTGCTCTGAGCTTGAGTTTGAGTATAAGCTTTAAAGATGCTTCGAAAGCTCTGAGCACTTAAAAGCTCTTGGTTGCAGTTCTTAATTCCATATACATTAATATAAAGATATTAGAGCTTTATTTTATAGCGCAAAAAGTAAAAAGCTCTTTACAAAACCCATGTCTAGCTTTAAAGCTGCACAAAAGAGCTTTGACTGAAAGATCATTAATGTGCTTTAATGGTTTTTCAATTCATTAAATTTTCGATCGTAAGAAAAACACCTAATTTTATGTTATCAATTATGTACATACATGAAATTAACTTAACTTTTCTAGGAACCGCAAAAGTTATAAAGAGTTTATTGCACCTGAAAGCTTCTTTTTCTTTGTTTCTTCTTTCATTTTACTTTCTTTCTTTTTTATTGTTCATATATTGTTAAGTAATCTTTCAAATGCTCAAAAGCTAAATTAGTTTTATCAATCTTCAGAAATGTAAACCTTAAAATATTAAAAAACTACTGAAATAGGGCTTAAATCAAGCTTTAAGGCGAAGCTTTAAAATCTATTGCATTAGAAAATGCTTAATTGAGCAAAAAAGTTGAAAAAACGATTCATTTTTAATATGAATATGAATAACTCACTAAAGTGTCGTTAATTTATCAGAATTAAAAAAAAAAAAAAACAGAAGAATTGTAAAAACTGCTTGAAAAGACACAATATGAAGCTTGAAAGCAATTGAGGGAGCTTTTAGTTAATCTAATTAACTAGAAAATCACAACAAAACATTCGAACACACAAAAAGTATTCAAAATGAACGTAAAAACACAACTCAGTCTAGAGTCAAGCTTAGCTTCAAAGCTGCAGCTGGCAACGCCGCAAGAAGCTTGCGTTAAGTGGCAACCCTGGCAGCGCAATAAAGTCGTATGCTAATTAATAGAAAATTGTGTGTTGTTTTTTTTTTGCCTACATGAGTTCTCATGATCCTTGCGCTGACTGACGAGACGCACGCTCCGCTCTGCGGCCGCATTATCCAATTCCAATTTGTTGCTGGCCTCTGCCGCGGCCTCTGCTTGCGGCGCGGCGGCGGCGGCGGCCGCTGCGGTTGCGCTTGTTGTTGTTGTTTTGGCGGCATCCCACAAGCGGCGCTGTTGTTGCTGCTGTAGCACCATCATTTTCAGTTTTTTCTCGTTTTTCGTTTTTTATGAATATATAATTTTCTGCATTTACGAAATTTTACAGATTTTTATTTTAACACTTTGGCACTGGTGCGTTGTTTTTTTTATGTAAATGTGAGAGCTGTCAAATGTGCTCTACGTAATTTGCAAGTCACAGCGAGCGCGCGCACAGTGTTGCCAGCTGGTTTTTCAATTTAAATATTTAGTAACAAACACAACAACAACGACAACAATTGGCGGCTGCGACTGCCTTCGAATGGGAATGTGCCGAACCGACTTCGTTCGCTTGCCGAATGCAACTGAAACGACGCAACGAGCCAGCGTCAAACGGTACAAATGCTGCCACCGCTGCAGTTACGTTCGCTGCCGGCTCAGACAGCGTGTGTGTGTGAGTGCATGCCTTATGATTTGCAGCAGCAGCAATTGTAGTTGTAGTTGTAGTTGTTCTTGTCGCCTTACTCTATTTTTTTCCTAGTTTTCTTTGTTGCCTTTTACACTCACTCTCTGGCACACATTTGCTTACGGCTTTGCACTCAAACTCGAAACTCAAAACTCGTGACTCGAGACTCGAGCGCATCAACCCTGCACCGTTAGAGCAGACGTTGAGTGAGTGTGGAACGTATTCGGCTGTCGTGTTTTGTGTGTTGCCTGCATTCTGATTAGACTTTTGTTGTCATTGTTTGCCGCCTGCCGTGCAACCTTCTGCTTCCCCTGCAGATTTGTGTGCATTAGCATAGAGTTTGAGTGAAATGGGTGTGGCCAGAGCTCACTCGCTCACTCGCGCGCTCTCTCTCTCTCTCTCTCTCTCTCTCTCTCTCTCTCTCTCTTTCTTGATGCATGCATGCAGGCAGGCAGCGCTGCGA
This sequence comes from Drosophila kanekoi, assembly GCA_037075305.1. NCBI lineage: Eukaryota > Metazoa > Arthropoda > Insecta > Diptera > Drosophilidae > Drosophila > Drosophila kanekoi. Next base: position 1,500,087 of record JBAMCE010000566.1, on the reverse strand, counting down.
CGTTGCGCAGTTGCCGTTAACTGTTTCTTTTGCATATTCCCTGTGCTTTCTCTTATTGCACTCAAGTACATACATCATAATTAAGATGTTGCATGTGCGTGTGTGTGTGTGTGTGCGCGCGTATAAAGGTGTTTGAGCTTATTGGGCTTTACATGGACCATACATGCATGAGTGTCTGTGTGAGTGTCTGTATGTGTGTGTGCATTAGTATATAAATGGAAGGAACTGAGCAGAATGCAGATGTATGAAATGCTATTTACATATGTATGTGTACACATGCATGTGTGTGTATGTGTGTGTGTTTGTCTATGCTTTCAAGGGAAATTACTTAAGGAGGTTGGGGATATTTTATATATGGTTTTGCATATTTTGTGATTATTTCTTCACTATAATCAGTATCATTATTTCAATTATTAATAATATTGATTAAGTAGTAGTTATTTTTCATTAGTATTAGTCTAATGAATAGTTTTAATAGTCTAATGAATTAATTTTTGAATTTGCAATCTTTTTATTTTTAGATAAATATAACGACTAAAATGTTCCTCAACTTAAATCTTCAAACCTTCTTCATGTATTCAAAGTAAGTCTTCCTTTTCATATACAAATATCTATATATCTATATATATATGTATATACATTTATGGGCTGTCATTGTAGCTAAAATCAGAACTGAGAATCGCTCAAAATGGAGCCTTTTAGTTGGAATATTATATAAACACAAAACCCATTCATATACATATCATATACATATAAACATCAGCGCAGTTCTTGAGTATCGAGAGTTGGGGAATAATTACAAAAAGTCTTGGTCTTTTTCTTGTTTTTGTTTGCTGTTTTCTACATAAGGAAGCTGTGTCCTGTGTGTGAGTGTGTGTGTGTGTGTGGGGAGGCTAGGTTTTTGCAGCAAAAGGAGAAACTCGAGAGCATTTGCCACTTGCAAGCGACGTGTGCACAAGAAATAGCTAGGCAAAGGGAGAAGTGGGAGCGGGTTAGGGGTAGAGGAGACTAGGAGCTGGGTGCAAACGACGAGAGGGGAGGTGTGGGCAGGGGTGGGGGTGGCTGCCTCGGTGACAGCGCATACATTTTATGATTATGAGTGGGCAGAAAGGACTGCAACTGGGATTGCAGCGCCGGCTGTGGCTTTTGTTTGAAAACAGTTCAAGTAAGACAAGCATGCTAGACTAGAAGATACTCTGTAAGTAGATGTGGAGCTGTTATGAGAAGAAAGCCAACTTTCTTCCAAGCTCGCGATGGTTGTGAGGTTCTTGCCTCAAACTCACATTGACAATTACTTATTCTTGAATAATTTCGGACTTCAAAGTCTGATCTTTATGAAATTGAAAGAATCTTAAAGATGACACATGTGTACTTATGGGTGCATATACAATTGAGCGGCAGGGCATGCAAAGAGTAAAGGTTCCAAGAACTTTTTTCTGAGATATGCTGCGATATGTCGGGGTCCAGCCCCAATCAATATATATCGATATTGGGGCAAATGGAAACTGTTATTGAATGAATAAAAAAACTTGATTTGAGCATGATAAACGAGAATTTACATACCAAAGTCAGAAGAAGCTAGCCTTTATAATCCCCGAGATCGAGCGGACGAGAGAACATGGCTATAACAACTCTACTGGAATATATATGCGTAAGCATATATACCTTAGTATACCTTAGAGTATACCCTGCTTTTTTTTGCCATGCTCACTTGCCATGCGTACAGGGTATAGGCAAGAGAAGAAATTGGAAAAGTCTAGGGAAAAAATGTGCTCGTGTGTGTGTGTGTCTCGAAATGTTTTAATTAAAACTGCAAAATTAATGTTGGACTCGAGCAGGATATGACTGGCCGCAGGACGAAGACCCCCCTCCCCCGCTTTCCCTCCACGCGCTACGCCCACTTTTCCGCCCTCGCAGCATTAAAGTGCCAAAATGATTTAAGTGGAAAAAAAGACACACACACACATACAGACACACAAAAACCGAGTCGGGAAAATCAATAGAGAGAATCTGCGTATAAAGCGTCCCCTTTTTGCTGGCTAACTAATTTCAATAGTTATCCTTTTGACTGCGATGTCCTGCAAAACTCTGTGTGGCCTGTCCTGTGCCTGTCCTGTCCTGTGCCTGTCCTCCTGTAGCCTGATTAAACTTGTCACGGCCCAAAACAAAAGATAAACAATCTGCAGTGGCCAGTGTCTGGGCAATTTGATTATTTGCCAAAAACAGACGCAGCTCGCAGTCTCAGACAGAGACGGGCAGAGCAAGGAGAGGGAGAGGCAGGGAGAAGCACACACACAGCGAGTCACAGGGAGAACACATGTAAATATGCCACGAAAAAAGGGGGGTTGGGGGGACAGCAACAAAGTTTTTGCCCCCAAAAATACATTGAAATTAATCAAGAAAATAAACGCTTGGCAGCACCGCAAAAGGGGACGCACTTTGCATGAAAAACGCACAGCCAAGGGAAGCGAACAATTCAGCAGGTTGGGTTGCCTTCGAGTTTTGTTGCATTAAGATGACAAACCAATTTGCGTTAGGCAAATAAGATGTGACCAGCTCGACTTCAATTCAGCTGCTTCTTCCTCTTCCCTTTAAGGGTTGCAACTGTCGGCAAAGATTTCTTTAATTTGTTGCTGGTTTGCTTAAAGTTCTTCTTCTTCATTTGCACTTTCTAGAAAGGCTTAAGAATCTCTCTCGCACACATGTCTTTGCTCAACTGCTGAAAAAAGCGCGCCAAAAGTTGCGCTAAAATCAGGCACATTTGAACGGAAATCCAAAGGCAAAACTCAAATAGAAGAAGAACAACAAAAGATGTCCTTTTACTTCCGCATTTAAGCGCCGTCTTCGCGCTCTTCCTCTTGCCACTTAAAACCACAGCAGCCCAAAAATTGTGCACAATTCTTCTCTGTTATTTATTAACGTTTATTGAATTCGACTTGCCACGCTGTCAAATGCAACCCTTCGCCCCACAAACGAAAAAAAATGGGAAGCGAAGAAGAAACAAAAAACTGCGCTGCATTTTCCTTGATTTTATTGAAAAAAAACAAACCCAAAAATCTGTGAAGAAAATTGCGCGCCGAAAACTGGAGAAAAAAAATGAATTGTAAAGAAACTCAAGGGTAAAAATTGAGGATCATTGTCAAGGATTACCAAAGATCCTGCACAGCCTAGCCACTTGTGCAGGGCGCTCTCTCTCCCCTTCTCTCTCTCCCTCTCTCTCCCCCTCTCCCTCTCTCTCCCTTTCCCTCTCTCTAGGGTAGCAACCCCTAAAATCAGCCTGAATGCGCGTCAATAATGCGCAATTTTTTAATGTAAAAAATTGAGAAATTCCTTAAAAACGGGCAAAATTGAAATTTTCTTGGTTCACTATTTTTTTGACCTGAACAATGCAATTTTTTGTTTTGGGTGATTTTTTGTTGTTTGTTTGTGATTTTCTTCTTCTTCTTCTTTTTCTTTGGGTAGGGTGCGAGGGTAAAAAAGGCGGCCGCGTGATTAACTACGCTCTTGTCTTTTTTGTCCTTTGCCAATCTAACGGAATTTTCGCCAAATTTTCTCACAATTTTGAGAAGTTTCCTTTACCGTTATGGCTAGTTTTTCTTTCTATATGCAAGCAACCCATTGTGAAAATACAAAAATTATTTATGAAATTTTTAGTTTGAGATTAGCTTAAAATGTTCTCAAACGTTGTTCGAACTGAAATTTTCTGCCTCCAAGCTCTTTATGAGAATCTAAACCTTGTGAACGTGACGACATTCAAAATATATAAAAAGTATATGCATTAAAACTATTTATATACCGAGAAAGAAGGGATACCTTCAGCACGCCGAAGACTTAATACCCTTGCAGAACCAACCTTAGCATAATGCGCATTGTGCTTTGGCCGTGTCTAAGAAGCACGGGGAAAATGGTTAATGCCGAGTTTGGTCAAGATATCTTGAGAAACAAATAAATTTTTCATACAAGAACCAAGTTTTCGAGCGATTGTTTCCATGGCAGATATATGATATAGTAGTCCAATCCAGTTGGTTTGGACAGGTGCGCTATGAGAGAGAGAGAGAGAGAGAGAGCGAGAGGGACTTCTGCAAAGTTTCATAAAGATAGCTTTAAAACTGAGAGACTTGTTCGCATAGAAACAGACAGTCGGACGGACAGACGGACGGACAGACGGACGAATGGACAGACGGACATGTCTATATCAACTCGGCTATTGATGCTGGCCAAGAATATATATACTTTATGGGGTCATTTTTAAGAATTGTTTCATTATTAGATAGAAAAAGAGAAGATTTCAAAAAACGCTTTCCATTTGTTTCTTTCGAAAATTTCAAACCATTTTCAGCCATTTTTTATTGGTTTTATTACCAACCCTTTATGCAAATCTTACCCTTAAAAAATGCCGCCATTCGAAAAACCATCTTTAAAAATGAATACAAAAAAAGTACATTTAAAAAAAGTAACTGAATTTTTTTGGTTTTTGTTGTAAGGCAAATGGGATTTATGATCTTTGCTTTACAGCTTGTAAAGCGATTTTATTGGATTTGCCAGCAGGGGGCGGGGGCGTATAGGAGGGCGGGTAGCGTGTGAAGAGTGGTGAGGGGAGAGGGGGTGGCGCTCAATTGGCCATAAGCTGCTCAGGACCTGCACGGGCACAGTTGGCAATGACACCAGCGTGAGCTTTTCCCGGATTTTCTTTTTTCGTTTTCTAAGGGTGCGTTTCGTGTTTTATTTGCCGTGTGCCATGTCAAAGGTTACCTCATGCAATTGCGTTCGGTTCGAATTCCGCTTTTTAGCCCGAGGCGGCCGCAACCACCCGCTGCCGCCACCCGCCGCCCGCCCAATGGCCGGCACCCACTGAAAAGTGGTTTTAAATTCCATTAAATAAAGTTGTTCTCGAGGTTTTTCTTTTTTTTTTTTTTGTTAGTTGCTCGCACTTGAGAATTTTCACGCATATTTTGTTCGCACTTTTGTGCAATTTATTAATATTTTAGTGATTTTAAATGGAGTTTGTGTGTTGCTTGGGGTTACACACACACACACACGCACATCTGTCGGGGGTGTGTGTTTGTGTGTTGATGTTGTGCGAATGTCCGGCAAGGTGTATCGCATGGGGCTAGCTGAACATGCCTCGACATGGATTCTATTAAGTGAAGCGCTTGTAATTGAGTTGAAAGTTTCCATGTGCCGGGTAGCTGTTATGGGGAGGGGGAGTGGGGAGGGGTTGCTCCTTGGGGGTAGTTGGGGTCAGGGGAAAAGGTTCAAGGTTCTTGGATGGAAATGTTGTGCATTGCTTCAATTTGATTTGCTGGACTATAAAATGCTTTGAACTGGGCCGAAGAAAGTGCAGAGAATTCAGTCGAAGGATAGCAGCTTCTTCCTAAATGACTGACTGATTGACTGACTGACTGACTGACTGACTGACTGACTGACTGATTGATTGACTGACTGACTGATGATCCACTCAATCAATCAAATTTGATGTAGTCAAATTAAAGTAAGGCGGAATCTTGGCCTTTTACATTCAAATAAAGCTATATAAAAGTTAACATATAGAGATGTGATTGATTGATTGACTGCCTGTTTGATTGACTGATGATCAGCTCAATCAATCAAATTGAATCTTTAGTTCATTCATTAAGTTGAAGCTGTATAGAATCTACAAACACATTTATATATATCAAATATTAAATATTAACTTTATATTTGTACACATATATGTTGTAACTGATTGATTGATTGACTGATGGACGATCAACGCACAGCCCAAACTCTAAGAACTAGGAAGCTAAATTTTTTACTGTTGTGTGAAGAATACTCCTCAAATTGATTTACTAAGGTTTATTTAAACTATATTCAACTATTCAGGAACGGGAAATGGGTGAAATAGAAGAAAAGCTTTGTCCGGGCAAAGCCGGTTAATAGTTGCTCGTTATAATATACTATTATATATTTTTTGTACATGCAATATAAATAGCTAAATCTGAGACCCGAGACGAAATCAATTAGCAAGCGAAAGCCGTAAACTTACCTTTGTTCATTGTTGTTGTTGCTGTTGTTTTAGATGTTGTTGCTGCTGCTGCTGCTGCTGTTGCTATTGCTGTGGGGCTGCCAGGGTTGCCATCGCAACAAAGTTGACCATTTGAGTGCTCGTAAATGCGGAACTGCTTGTGCGGAGCAACCTCTGGTTGGGGCTGATTCAAGGCGAAGGCTGTTGCCGGGTTGTTGCTGTTGTAGATGTTGCACTTGTTGTTGCTGCTGTTGTTGTTGTTGCTGCAGCTGTTGTTGTTGCTAGCATTGTTGTTGCTGCTGTGCTTGGGAGTTGCTGTCATGGCATTGCCATTGCCATCATAGACGACACCATGCCAATGATTGTTATGGCCCCTCGGCTTCAGCTCCACCTGCTGTTGCTGCTGCTGTTGTTGTTGCAGCGGCATTTGCTCCTGCTGCTGTTGCTGCTGCTCCTGCTGCTGCTGCTGTTGTTGTTGTTGTTGTTGCTGTTCGTCCTTGTCGTCATCGTCGGCAAAATCCCGCAGTCGCTGCTGCTGCAGTTGATGCTCGCGTATGCGACGATCCCGTTCGTGAAAATGACGCACGAACTGCTGTTCGCCATTGTGACGCGCTCGTTGGGGCATGCCACATGGGGCAGGTGGCTGCTGTTGCTGCTGCTGTTGCTGTGGGGTTAACGACTTTGTAGCATACAAACTGGCGCTGGCAAATGTCTCTGTTTTGGCATACGTTAGCCCCGGCTGACTATTAATTAATGTGCCCATTGTGCTTCCTGTTGTTGCCCCTGGCTGCCTTTGTTGCTGTTGCTGCTGATGCTGTTGTTGTTGTTGTTGTTGCTGCTGCTGTTGCTGCTGCTGATAATGATGTTGAAACATGATTTCGTGCAGCGGTATCAGGAACTCTGGCAGCAGTTTGTGCGCCTTGGCCGTGACGGCTGCTGTGGACGGCATTTCGAGGCCAAAATATGGCAGACATGTCTGCGGCTCCGGGCCCAGACCGAGACCCAGTCCCAGACCTAGTCCGAGATCGAGGCCAAAGGGTGGCAACGCTGGCTGGCCACCGGTTGCCACATAGTTCAACAATTCGGCCTCCTTATTGTTGTTCTCATAATTATGACATCCAATGGGCCGCATATACCAGGGACTCGGCATTGTTTTCGTGCGACAGCTTGGCATGGCTATAAATCAAAGAGAAGGGGCATGTATCACGCACATATTAAGGTGCCATCGAAAGGGTTGCAGCAGTCGAGAGTGCCCGACTAGCGAATACCCTGTTATAAGAGTCAACATGAGCTGCAAACTCTCTATACATACTGTCAATACCCTGTAAATAGCGACAAGTTGAACTGCAAGCTCTCATCTGTACATATTAACAAAAACTCTATCTTTTTCTGGAGCTTTAACCCTAAATTTCCCCCTTACCGGGATATTGGGTTAATACTGGGAAATATTGCAAAAGTACCAGAATATCTATTCTCGTATTTATAATATCAAATGGACAGCTCTTTAATAGACTCTCTTCTAAAGATATTATCTAAAATTCTGTCTTCTCGGGAGCTTGAACCCGAAATTTCGTGAATCTTTC